>SMLS01070729.1:0-37595 GCA_004785975.1 Popillia japonica | reverse complement strand
GGAGCCTTACACTTTGTGGAAGGTATTATGAATGCTGATAATGTACTTCAAAACCACTTAAGACCTCAAATTGTACGAATGCGTGTAAATAATATCGATTGCGTCTTTCAACAAAATGGTACCACTTGTCATACGCCTAAAAAAGTAAGTCATTGGATATTCGAACACAATATTTCAGTTTTAAATTGGACTTCTAGTAGTCCAGATCTGTCGCCAGTTGAAACCTTGTGGAATATCACGAAGAAGGAGCTACGAACAAATCCGGCAAGGACCTTTCCAGAATTGCGAACTCGTCTCCAAGAAATATGTTTAGTTTTCATTTTTTTCGTTAATATGATAATTCTGTTAGAAAACATAATGTTGATAGTTGGGCCAACTTCGCTGAGACAGGGCTCGTATATAAGCACTTCAGGCCTCAAGGCCCATGGTTTCAATTTTCTCCACTATCTCTCTTCATTGCCTCCTATCTGTTGCTCTTCTTTTCCAGTCCGGTATCCCCAATAGTCGTATGTCCCTTCACATCCTCCAACCATTTCTTTTTTGGCCTTCTTTTTCTATGCTTTCCACCGCTTCCCTCCACCAGTGTCCTTCTCGCATGCCTCTGTGGGGCCATCCGATAGACATGTCCTAACCAACTTGCTCTCGTTTTATTACTGATGTAAAACCATCACATTTCCAAAAAAAATCAAGTTAAACAAATGCTTCCTTCTGGGTGTAACACTTCTAATGTCACCGAGTATATTATTTATTGTAATGAAAATTGAATACTTCAAGAAAGAATCGCCATTTATTTCATCGTCGAGTAAACGAAATAACCAACTCTGTCCCCGGTGATGAAGTAAACAAACATCCACCTCGCATTCATTACACAAACAAACACCATCTGCCTTAATTCAGTCGAATAAATCTTCCTTGACGTTCTTTCGGTTATTTTTTTTTTAACGACCATGCGCAAATAGCAGGCAATCAAGTGGTTCCGATGGGCATTCCGCAGGATACGACCGTAGGCATCCTCATACATCACTTCAGCGCTAGTCGCAGCGAAATGCACGAGGAAAAAAATTATCCCGAATAACAACACGAACAACGAATAGATAGAGGCTTTAAAATAAATCTGGAGAGTGGAGAACTAGAGAGTATAGACTTCGCTGGAATTACCGTTTGTTAAAACAAATGTGAAAATGTTAACGTTGCATGTTTGCAATTTAGCTTGTTCGGCGAGTTTATTTTATTTTAATAACTGGAAAATTAACCTCGAGGGGATTACAAATATTTCCGATGGGAGGTAAATTCGAATAGGAAAATAAATTGAAAGCATAACTTATCGACTTTTGTTCGTATTTATTATAAATTATTTAACAATTTAACTGCATGATTTTGAGTACGCATTTGCTAGGTCGTGCTTTTAAAGTGCTGCTTGGAATGAATGTAATTATATCGATTCAATTTATTTTTAATGATACGGAAATGCAGTATAAAATTTGCTTTCATGTTTAGGACATAATTTTAATATTAAACGTAGTACTTATCGATAAATAATAGTTATATAGAAGCGATATTCGTTAAATATTTGGAGCAATAATTGGCCTGTATCCCAGTAGTTTATTTAAAGTGGTATGTTTAGTATTTGCAAATGAAATGCTTTGATATTTAAATTTAGATTTGATCAAATTATACGGAACATACATAGAATTACAGGAATATCGTCATTATGTTAAAATATTTGTGCAAACGCAAAATGCGCTGTGATATGGATAAATAAGTTTTATTAAAAGTAAGAATATAATCATTAACCTTAGTCAACAAACACATAAACTACTTACTTACTTTGAAGTTTGGTAGAGTGAGTTTATTTAAGACAATCTTATGTTCAGAAAACTACTTGCATTGTTGGTAGTATTTTGTTAATAGTTCCAAAATAATCCAAAGAATAGGCTATTCTGAACGCAGTTTCCTTCTGAGATAAGACTTGGTTTTATCCTTCTGGATATGTGCCTTCAGAAAATATGTATGAGGTTGTGGTCGGAGGAAGATCCTTATTTTTTGTTGAGGAAGCATTTCTAAAAGTTAGCGTTTGTCTTGTCCAGAGTTCTGTCGGCCAACTCCAAGTAATTAAATTGGATTTTGGTGGTAATGTAAATGAACTATTGCATATTTCACAATGTCTAGAGATTCTTTTAATTTGCTCACCAAGTAATGGCCACGAATCGTATGATCTAGTAAACAATTTCATTTTGACCATACCTGTATGGTCTTATATAAGAAGGTAAAAGTTTATTACCTGGCCTGCCGTGTAAAACAAAATAGATTACTTTACTTAATATAGGATTTCTACTTGTCTCGAATCGAACTTAAAATTTAAGGGAAACTCTGACTCTTGTAAATAATTCATATAAGAAATTTTATTTATTTCCGAAATTTACGAATATTATTTCATAAACAAAACCCGACAAGATATGAACCCATCTTTCTAGCCTGTTAGCTGCAAAAGTTGGTATTCCCTTTTAGGATTAAAAATTGTTTATAACCGTTTGTGGTCTGTGACTAACACAAATTTCTGACAAATAAAATACTGATAGAATTTCTTTATGCCAAATATTATTGCGGCAGCTTCCTTTTCGATTTGCCAATATTTTAACTCCGCTGAATTTAATAATGTAGACGCAAATGCTATAGGCTTATCTGAATCATCCTCAAAAGTATGACTACTGCTCGTAAACCGTAATTAGTCGCACTCACCCTTAATTTAATCCCGTAAAATGAAGTAAAATTGGAGAAGAAACCTTTCCCCTTCCTTTTACATTATCAAAACTTTTTTGACATTCTTTTGACCAGCACCATTTAGTGTTTCTCTTTAACAATTTATATAGGAGTCGCAATATCATGGAAGCATTGGGTATGAACTTTCCATAAAGGTTTACCAAGAAAACAATGGTTTAATCTTCCTGTTGATACTTTTTTCGTTTGGTTGACTTGTCTCGTTGTAGAGGGAGACACCTCTTGTTGACTGTACTGCACTACTTATTACTGCACGATATTCCAATGAAATGCTCGTTTCCTTCATTGGTCTAATTATTTTGGGATACTCTCTTAGAGGCAATGGCAACTATGAATGCTCTTTACTTTCATTTCGTGAAATGAAGGAGTCTTCTCCAAACGAAAGATTTTCTTTAACTGTAGCTGTAACTAATTGTTGTGGTTCTTGTGTAAGGTGACTTTTGGAAGTGGTAAAGAAAGTTTCTAAGTCAACGAAATCGACATTTTCTTTTTGTTTTCCAAGCTTTACCGTCTACAAGTCTCTTCATCTTATGAATTGACCAGAATGCCTCGGTTTGGTAAACTAGTTTTCAACATTTAAAATCTTATCTAAATTCTTATTTCCACCTGAAAATTTTCAGCATAGGCTTGAATAATAGTCTGTTAGGGTAGATTTTTTCATTGATAATCCATAGAACTGACTAACTAGTTCATTGCTCTAATAGTTAAAGGGTCAATGATGATACTATTGCTGATGTTAACCAATTCACTTCAAAGTAATCTTTATTCTCACTTTTTTATGTGAGATATCTCTTTTGTTTTGCATGCTAAGCGGGACACTGCGCCATCGCTCAGATGTTCATACTGAGAAGTAACTTCTGACTCTAGCTAACCTAAATCCAAAGTTTTATAGTAATACGTGTGCTGTTATAGAAGAACTGTCAAATTTCACAAGTTTGTCTAAAAACGCCAGTGATGATAGCTGCAAAGCAATGCGCATGCTCGTAAACGAAGATCAATGACCTCCAAAAATGTTACATTAAGATCTGTGTGTATGACAATTACTTCTTTATTGGATACCACATCTATTAACCAATGAAAAGAAAGTAGTGGTGGTGAATTGGGGTTAACAAACTCTAGACCGCCTCAACGCGAGAAACTGTCTGGTGCTGAATCTTGGATTTATTTATACAAGCCAGGAAACAAACGGTAATCGTTTGGTTAGGTATTCCAAGTTGAAGAACCCAGAAGAGAAACATTTGTCTTGAAAGAAGATCATCCAGCAATAGTTTCTCTACAAGTTTTGATCATTTGATCCATCACTGAACTTGGAGACACCATTCCTAAACGTCGAATCACCTCCCACGAAGACAATACTAATTCGCACACAGCACGTAAGACAATTGGTATTTAGCGAAATGTCGAATTGTTAGACCATCCCAGGCTAGCTAGAATTTATTTTCTTTGTTGCTAAACTGCTGTTAGAAAAATATCAGGATGCCGGTGATTTTTTGGGTAATCCATGGAATTTGGTTTTTTTTTTGTGGTCCATTCCTGATACCTACCTGTTCTAGATTGAATGCAATTGTGGCTGGCGTTTTTATTCATTCGTGTATTGGTAGACTTCAAGATCTTTTATATTCCTTAATGAGAGCGCTTTTATGGCGCAGATGTGGTGGTATGTGATTCAGTACTGAGAGTCATTCTGTGGATGTGGACGTAATGACACAGGAGATCGTTCTCAGTGCGTTGCTAAATTGGGCATCAATTCCGTTAACATAGGGGGCTATTGGCGCACAGTGAAGAGCAACTGAGAAAACGAATCCTAAGGATTTCGGTTTAGTTTCTCCACTGCAATTGCTAAATGCTCCTTGATGAGAGGGTTCTGTCAAGTGTAGGTTCTAAGCAGTTTGGAATGTTATTGTAAGGCAGTCTTTTTCAAAAATTATGGTCGAACGTTCCAGTTACCAGGTTATGCCTTCATGCAAATGCTAAGGCCCATTGATCTTTCTAGAGATTACTTTCATGAATTAGGAGAGGATTAAGACTTTAGAAGCTTTATTCAGTAATACATTTGATAGATATCAGAATTTCGAATAGGATTTTGGTTTCTGGTTGTAAAAATTATAGGAAGTCTTGATGCATAGATTGAACAACACTGTCAATAGGAGAACCGCAGAGGTTTTGATAATCACATTTGGTACGTGATTAGTAGGATGGCAGCTGTAGAAGTACTAATTCTTCATCGTCCATTAGACCTATTCTTGCTATGTGTTTCCCAAGGCAACAATGCCCCATTACGATAATCTATGAGGTTGTTCAAACCAGAAAGATACTTTGAGTTGTCCCTCGTTGTTTTTGAGTTCTTCTCGTAGAATACTTTCTAGTATTCCTCAAGAAACTGTTTTTCTTGTTTGTGTAATACTTAGTGATGTGAGAGCTTACTGAGGTTTGAGGTTCAATTCTCTAAGGGGACGGTGTCACTTTTTGCGCTCCTTAATAAGAGCAGCGAAAATATATCCAACCCCATCAGCATTTTTTCAAATCCAGAACCTATTTTCGTAGATTTTTGCCACTTATCAATGGATTCTATCAGGTGAGGTTAGAAGTAACGCCACCAGTCACCGTCAACAAAACAGGCAAAGCTTCAGTATATCTTCAATTTTAGCCTCTTTATTTCTTTTCCTTTAATTGGTAAATATCTAATTAACGCTTTAACGCTTATTACGATGTTTTTGACTGCTCTTATCTGTTACAAAACCCCACGGCTGTCATAGATCCGAACGCCGCAATATGTTGCTCTTTTCACTGTAAATACATCTATATTAACTTGCTAGCTGTATTACAGACTCCTCTGAACATGAGAAAATGGATTAAGCTGATTGCTCGGTCGGCGGTGCCGCACTGAGGTGCGGGGGAACGCAGACGCTTGTGTGCCGAGCTCAGGCGGTTCCTCGTTCGGAAGTATTGAACTGAAGGCTATGTACTCTTCGAGTTATTCAAAGGAAGGAAATACGATGGGAGAAATTAAGACAGCGGCAGGGAGGGATGATGGCGGGTTGAAATTATAAAGCGATTATCGAATAATAACTCAGCGGAGCCTGTAATTAAATTTTCCAGGGGAATTAGTAGTCGTTGTTTTAGAAAGTATTTTCTGTTGTTGTTAATATAATTTAATAATTTTAATTGTGATTTTAGGATGTTGACAGTTGAAGTTTTTTTAGGAATTGCCATAAAAACCAAAATATTATAATGGCTAAATTGGGAAATGAAACCAAGACTTCCCCACTTATTTACTTATTAATAAAGATACCAGTGAATCCAGTTAATTGAGATTATATCAGGTTTGACTAACAGAATTTATAATAAACTCTGATATGCTAATATCTTCACGTTTACGGGCACAGATATGGCTTGGGGATAGAGCTGTGTAAGCGCCGAAAACTTTGGTAAACTTTTTTTCTTCAATACCGCAGCTCGGACTCCCTGAGGTGAGTAGAAGTTGCGGCCTTTTGAATAATGAGTTTATGTTTCTCGGTAGCGTACTTTGTTGAAAGGGAAGATCTACTCCAATTCATCTTCGCTAATTGCTACTTTGACTGCGTCCCTGATAAGACACTTATTAATTGGTCGGATTAAGTTTTTTTCCGTTAATGTTTTTCTCGTTTCCTTTGTAATTTATAAACAAAGAAATATCGATTTCAAATACATGTTTAGTAAAGAAAGAAATTCATTTTGTTTGTTGCTTTGTTCATACTAAGAAGTAACTTCTGTCTCTAGTTGAACTAAATTCAAAGTTTTATTGTACGTAATGCATGTAGTGTTATAGAAGAACTGTCAAATTTCACAAGCTTGTCTAAAAAGCCCAGTGATGATGGCCCCAAAGCAATGCGCATGCTCATAAACGAAGATCAATGATCCTCAAAAATGTTGCATTAAGATCTGTGTGTAAGAGAATTACTTCTGCGTTGGATACCGCATCTATTAACCAAAGAAAAGAAAGTAGTGGTGGTTAATTAGGGTTAACAAACTCTAGACCGCCTCAACGCGAGAACCTGTCTTATGCTGAATCTTGGATTTATTTATGCAAGCCAGGAAACAAACGCTAATCGTTTGTTTAAGTATTCCAAGTTGAAGAAAGCAGAAGAGAAACATTTGTCTTGAAAGAAGACATCTAGCAATAGTTTCTCTACAAGTTATTTAATCCATCACTGAGCTCGGAGAAACCATTCCTAACGGTCGAATCACCTGCCACGAAAACAATACAAATTCGCACACCGCACGTAAGACAATTGGTATTTAGCGAAATGTCGAATTGTTAGACCATCCCAGGCTAGCTCAACAAGAATTTATTTTGTTTGTTGCTAAACTGCTGTTGGAAAAATATTAGGATGCCGGTGATTTTTGGGTAATCCATGGGATTTGGTTTTTTTTTCTAGTCCATTCCTGATACCTACCTGTTCTAGATTGAATGCGATTGTGGCTGGCGTCTTTTATTCATTTCTATAGTGGTAGACTTCGATTTTCCAAGATCTTTTATATTCCTTAATGAGAGTGCTTTTATAGCGCTGAGGTGGTGGTATGTGACTCAGTACTGAGAGTCATTCTGTGAATGTGAACGTAATGACACAGGAGATCGTTCTCTATGCGTTTCTAAGTTAGGCATCAATTCCGTGAACATGGGGGCTGTTGGGTCACAATGAACAGCATCTGAGAAAACGAATCCTAAGGATTTCGGTTTAGTTTCTCTATTGCAATTGTTAAATGCTCCTGATGTGGATGAGAGGGTTCTGTCAAGTGTGGATTCTAAGTATTTCGGAATGCTATTGTAAGTCAACCCTGTGTTGTTGAATTGGATTCTAATTAATTTGTTGTTGAAGTGGAAGCATATCAGTTCTGTTGGCGGTTGGCCCATTTTCGGAATCACCTTCCTAGTCTCGTCAAGTCAACCGCTACGACTTCCTCTGTCTCTTTAAATGATCTGCTTTTCATTGTTTCGTAGTACACAGTTTTCAACAGCTCAGCAGTTGTTACTACCATAGTAACATATCACATATTTTGCACAAACGTTTACCGTCTCCTTAAAAGAATTATGTAAGGTCGGTGTACTGTGGTAAAGAATCTAATCATCTCGAGTGTATTCCGTGTAATAGATATTAAGCTATTTATCAAAAAAATCCTCACGTTTTTATTGAAGAAGCATTACATGTCTAAAAAGTTGGCGTTTTGGTTGGAATATGTCAAAGCAAATTGGCGGATCCTATTTTCTTTGAAGACACACGTACTGCTGCACGATATCGTAAAGAAATACTTGGTTCCTTCATAAATCAAATCATCTATAAAGAATGACTAACTAGGTATTCCCAATAAGGTAATGCAACCGCATACACGACCAGAGAAATACTTCTTCGCCAATTTTTTGATGACAGAATAATAAGTAGGAACAAAATTCCATGTCTATTTAGGTAATCGCGTAACAGAAGAATGTGAAGAGATTAATAATTCATCACAAATTTTTGATAAAGTTTTTGATAGATTGCGGAAAGGTCTCGGTCTGTGCGTTATCCTATATGAACAAAATTTTCAACAGCCGTTACACTAAACTCATCTACGTAGAGAATCACTTGAAGTTATTCCCCTCCATTCACAGACATAATCTTGCTCACTTATTAAGGGGATGGCATTAGTTGCGAAATAAACTGTACATACCGATTTCTAAATTCCAATCGCAATTAATACTGAAACGAGCGCAACTATTCCTTTCGTTAGTTAAGTGAAACGCGAAGAATTTTTAACGAACTACGTCTTCTAATTTAATAACTGCAGGTTTTCGTAGTATGCCGTCGTAATGGGGTAGCTCCGGCGTAGTTTCTCGAGTACCGAACTGAAGCGAAAAAAAAGGTAAAAGAAATTGGAAACGATATTAAACGAGCAAACTTAGCTTACTAGGGCACAGGTCGCAGTCAACTTGCCAGCAAATACAATTTAAAATTAGCGTCATTTAACACCTGGCGTACGCGTTAAGCATGTACCAGCGTGTAGACTAGCGTGTTTAGAACTTATTAGTAACGACCAGACGGCGACTTTACAAGTTTCGAGCCGTACGTATCCGTATAATGATATAAAACTTTTGATGTCTTGGCCGAAAACTCGGTTTATGTTGTGTAAAGTTTTTTCGGCCGGCAAAGAGTAGGAGAAATATCGAATCGTGGTGAATGGAACCGATAAAGATTAGATATGTTTTCCGATAATAACGATATACGAAGTGTAATAAAAATCCTCGAGAAATTATGTCGTTCTAAGCGATAATAATCTAAATCACTGGGCAATTATTGTTGAGGGCGAATGGAATTAGGTTCGTTTGTAGTGAATTATGGCCTCTGTTGTGTGGACGCTATTAATGGTCTTGTTCGCAACACTGTTTTACATTATATATAATGTAATTGATCTAGTGTCTAGTAGTTGAAATGAGGAGTACTTAAATTAAGTTGTATGACAAAAATATTTTAAAACAAAAGATGACTATGAGTTGGAGGAATTGCTAAACATGTTGTCCATTTAGTTTTTTAGTTCTTCCAGGTTAGGTGTTGGCGTTAAGTACATATGTATATGGAATTCCTGATGTATGCCATACAAAAAAATCGCATATACTCCTGGATTGATATGGAATTCCAGTGTTTCTCCTTCTCATCAAAAAATTCTCGAAGATATTCAAGTGTTTCTCTGGTCGTATGTGAGGTTGCACCATCTGGTTGGATATACCAAGTTAGTAACCCTTCATCGCCCATTTAGTTTATGAACGAAACGAGTATTTCATTGCGATATCCTGCAGCAGTGTGCGCCACCATAAAAGAAAAACCAGACCCAATCTTCTTCGCTATATCCCAACCTAAACACCAAATTTTTGGGGATCTAATGGTTCTTCAATAAAAAAGACCACAACCTCATCTTCGATGAATCAACGTATTCAGAAAGATAAAACCAAGCCTCATCTGAGAAGAAAAACGTGTTACAGATATTCTCATTGTTTTGGTTTTTCTGGATTTATTGACAAAATTTCACTTGTCTTGGATAATATACGGGAAGAAGCTCATGAAGACATTGCAGCTTGTATGCATTGAAAACTATCAAGCATTTCGTTAACACACTGAAGTGTCTGAAAATTGTGGGTAGGCATTCATTCTTGTAGCATTTCGATTTTGTGCAGATGCATTTGTAAATCCTTGTACAGAATGTAAATAAGAGATGCGTTGAGTACACTTGAAACACTAGATTCATAGGTTTTAGATCTGCCGTATCATAAACCAGTCATGAACTTATGTACCTGACTTTGCGTGCAAAATTTTTGATAATTTGCTTACAGAAAACACACTCTGCCAAAAGACTCTATAGCACTAAATGACTAATGATGGATGGAGCAACATGCAGCAGTAAGTGTGCCTTCAGAGAAAATAGGACCCACCAATCTTCTTCAACATATTCCAACGTGAGCATCAACTCTTTGAGGATGTAATGGTTCTACGACAACAAAGATTTTCCGATGACTACTCGTATTCTGTAAATTTACGTATCCAAAAAGATAAAAAGAAGCTATATCTGAGAATAAAACTGTTTTAAAGATATTCTTAAGCTTAGGTTACTTTGAAACCATTGACACTATTTCACTCGTCTTGGATAATCTACTGGAAGAAGCTCATGAAAACATTCCAGTTTGTATGCATGGACAATTTGTCCTTTGTGATACAAGGTGTTGGACCATTACTGAAATAGACGCGTTTGCATTTTCATGAATAAAATGCTGGAATAGTTTTGATATTTTCAACTGTACGTTTAGATGGGCGCCCATTTCCAGTTTTCCGACCGACATGACCAGTCTCTCTGAATAATTACAAAGAATTTTTCAAAACGTCGTAAAAGTCAAACTCTAATTCAAGATATTTTTCATGAAAGTCAGGAGCATAAGTTTTAGGAAAAAGTTTTGACGAGGAATGTTATTACCAAAAATTGTTCAATCTAGTTACCAATAGGCTAGAAAAGATGCTCGTTTGTTAGTTACTGTGGTGACATGTGAGATTTGTCTGTTAGTTAGTTGTATAGGATGTCATACAGGAATGGAATACGAAAGTCTATATATGTATGTATAATTTAGTTGGAGCAGTACCTGAATGCGAGATTGTTAACATTGGATTGTCAATCATTTACCGCACAATTAAGGAATGTGAAGAAGGATTGCTATGCATCAATTCACCGAATAGTGGAAGACCTATAGTCTTGGCCTCACATGAAGTAAACAGACTCATCCAATCTGCTCAAGAATAGTTGGGACGTCTACTCGCACTTTAGCTTGTAGATTGGAAATTGCGAATTAGAAAATCTTGATTATCAAATGTTGCGTGAGCCTGAGTATCAGAATATTCTTACTTTTTATTGTGCTATTTAGTCAGGGATCCCCAAAAGTTGTCCAATTTTTGTCAAATTGCAATAAGAACTCTGCTGTCGTCGAATTGTTTTTCTTCTGCAAACATTTTCCATGCTACCTATCCCTCCAGCCAATCTGGCCCATCTAGGATATTCACGTTGTTCTCTACAAACCACACCTTCACACGTCCTGCTAATAGCATTTCTTCAACCTGCACAATGCTCTCTAGTTGCCTCGCCAGTTGTGTTAGCCCCTCCACATGTTATTATCCTTGTGTATTTCTCGCTATATGTAGTTTTTTTCCATCCTACAGCAATCGAACATTACCGTTGTTCTGTTCGGGCATTTCCTCTAATCCACAGTCTGGATACGAATTATACTCTACCAGTTTGAATCTGTTCATATAACTTCTAAAGTTTCCGTGGTCGGGAGTCTCATCCATCAATCCCGCTTTGGCTGCCATCTCTTTATAGTGAGATATCTCTCGACGGGTCTGGAGTCTGACACTTGTTCCTTTCTTAGAAACGCTTGCCTATGCACTTTTCCAAAAGAAAGATTGGTGGAATATGCAGTATCACCTGCGTAGGTGTTCTGGACATTTTCCTACATGTACTCATTACAAGGAAGAGGATTCTATTCTATGTGTCTTCCGAAATTTTCCTGTTTTTCTTGGTATTTAATGCATTCCTCCAAACTACTTATTTGTGGATCATCCCCCGAGTACCTCTCTCCGTTTATTGCTGGGTGCTCCTAGCTTCGAAAAAAAGTATTGCAAAACTTAGTCCATGATTACATCAAAGTATCTCAGTTAATTTTTTTTTGGATAATTTGCTTTTCCAGCATGGTGAACGAAAGCTTTGTTAGGTTATAGCGTCCTTTGATATTTTTAAGATCTTCTTCCTTCTCTCTGCTGATCGATTAGGTATACAAGCTCTATGAAGAAGATAATCCTTAAAATTCTTTGGCAGAATCTTGTACGCAGCTTCAAATTTTTGTCTACCAATGGAAGATTCTTCATGTCTTTCTTTCCTCAACGGTTTTCCTATTTGGATATCTTTTCACAATTTGTTTCTCTGCTATATTTGCTGGTTATCTTTTTAAATTCCTCCATTTTTTCTAAGACTTATCAATTTGTTCAATTTTATGTGCTACTTCGGTCAGTAATGAATATTCTTTGTAAATTCAGAAAGGTTTTCTTCTGTTTGATTCAGTCGTTTTTCGTTTGTACTATGTTGCGATTTAGGAGGACCTTGTAGAAGTACATCCATGCAATGTTTACAATATGTACGTAATACACCTGCGGTATAACAATTCTTGATCAGCGAACTCTACTAAACTAAAATACTAACACACACAGATTAGCTGGCCAGTAATATAATCGTACATCCATCAACTTAATTCCCCGTATACATATGTAGTTCGGTTTCCCACACGAACACAAAACAAACTACGATCTACCTTAAAAGAGCATCAGGATAACAATAGCAAAACCCGAAACCTTATACTAAAGCTCCAGATTTACACCCTCGACGTATATAGTAACGATATTTTAACGTAAAAGTAATTGCAAAACTAGGAGGTTCACGCTGTGCTAGATTCGCTGTCTAGAGCGACCGTTGTTGTATTTTCGCTCCTGTGTATGTGGGACTTCACGCCGTCACGCTGCCGTTTAGGAATTGTGTACTGAAGTCGAATACGCTCCATTAACAATGGCAATAAGTAAGTTTCGGGACCGGTGACCTTCGAACTTGCATAAACACGATGATTAAGGGAAGAGCTTTAGGTAATAGTATTGCGACTGTGTTGAGAATTATGGTATTGTTTTAATAATATCGAGAAGTTCGTTATGTGAGTTTCTCTCATTTGGGAAGATTAAGTATATTTGTATTGTTAAATGTACTTGTGAAGTTCCACCACAGCTTCTAGGTTGAATTTAATAGATGTATTGGTATTTTGTAACATCACTTTTGATGTTTCATTGCAAAGTAATCGTTTGCAATCAAACGATTGTTTGTTGTCCAGTATGGAGAATACATTTACTTGAAACAGCAGCAATAAAACTGCATCGATTACTACAAATTTTATTGCACTGTTATCGTTATTAGCCAATATATTCTTACGGTTATTAGACAAGTATTTATGTAGGAGATTTAACTATGATCCCTCCAAACGTTCTAACAAGGATGGAAGAAAACGAAAGCTGCAGCGTATGGCCGCACCATTACCCTCTAATACGCTTAGGAATAATTTGTAGCGCAAGTGCGGTCTCCGGATTCCCAAATCCGGGAATCTAACCGTTTCAAGTGCTTCCGTTTACACTAAGACGATTACCGCCTTAATTCTGTCGGGGATAGTGGATGGGAAAAGATGGTCCTTTTCCAAGACGAAATGTAAAATGCATTATCCGCTATCACGGTGACGTTATTTAATAATCCACGCTATTTTAATTTTATCCTGGGGAAATATTTGAATTCTACAATTTTTAGATCCTGCTTTTTGTTGAATTTCAGTTCTGAATCCTAATTTTAAGCTAATTTTGTAACGAACTCGGCGTTCGTAGCAAGAGAAACAATTTTTTAGAAGTTATTTCCATTTATTTTTACCGACTTTATATTTATTTTTAAATTGTTTTCTTGAGCTAGCATAGATATATGTAAATAGTTTTGATTTCACCTGTATATGTCGAGTTTTGCTGTGCTGTGTATATTTTAACCTTGGTTTTGCTCGTGATGTCATGCCACAAAAAGGTACTGGCCAGCCTATATAAAGGCCGCGTTTTGCTGTTAGAATCCACTTATCTGCCAACTCTCTTCCCTTTCCTTCCTGACTGCCGGAGCCGATTCAGTTGACCAGCACATCCTGACCATTGGGTGAGCCGAAGTTTTGTTGGCCCCATATAACCCTGAGTATTCTGAAGGGTGGGTCGATCCAGTTGGCCTATTTAGAATCACCACCGTCCGTTTGCAGAGTGTGCCAAGATTTTGTTGGCCTCTGCGAAACCACCACCGATCCAGACAGAGTGGGCCGAGCTCGTTGGCCTCTGTGTTTCCCTCCGGTGAGGTGTCAAGTTTGTTAACCCTCACAATCCCGAAAGTAGCGAAAATTGTTTGAATTGTTTCATCAAGAAACATTTCTCCGTATTTTGCTTGTAGTTGTTTTTGGGAATCAACCAGAACTTACAGCATGAAACATTATTAGAGTAAGCAAGTAAGCTTTGTTGAGGTCGTAACGACTCCTTGCCATTTTATGACTCATTGCAGCCAACATCAGGCAGGAGTAAGGTCTATGATTATATGAGTTCGTTTCGAAAGCAATTTCCAACACAGAGTACTTGATGGCAGTGATAATGCAAACTAATTTGCACATGAAGGAGGAGCTTAAGTATCTAATTGTCTTATTGAGATTGGTTAGTTATTATTGGCTAATTTGAGACTTCGTAGTCCTCCTCAGTGCCACAGCATTCTTATTAATAAATAAGTAGAATAGTAGGAAGGGGTAATTAGTACTAAGATAGAGATGTGTTTCAGACTTTTTAGTCGTCGACACTGTACGAATCCTTACTGCTCACGTACAACGTTTGAAATAGAGATATGTTTCGGACTTGTCCGTCCTCATCAGTACAAGAATTGTTTCCCCTTTTCGCAACGACTCGTTATTTCTGAATAATGTTGTTACTACATGCCTATCAAGCTTGAAAATTTGACCTTTGTTAAGGCAGACGAGACAGAGACGTGTTTCGGACTTTCTAATCATCATCAGTGTAGGAATATTTGCACGTCCATCACAGAATTGTTATCGCAAAACAATTATGTTTTTACCCACCTGCGATGGTTAAAAATTAGAATTCCGACAAGACAAATGTGTTTCGAACTTTTTCGCCCTCATCAGTATAGGAATCCTTCCTTGTTTATCAAACAATTGTTATTTCTGAATAATTATGTTACTACTCACTATCAGTTGAACTTTGTGTAGGCGACGCGGAAGACGTAGAAGTACATGAAAGAATAACGAAGACAAACGAACTTTTAGTAATTGCAACTTATCCCAGAGAGAATATCAAGCAATAAACTAGATATTTTTGAGAGAAAGATATTGCGGAGGATACTAGGTCCACTACAGGAACATGAAACTTGGAGAATAAGGTACAACTACGAGCTGTACCAACTTTTCAAAGACGCTCCTCCATAGTCTCAAAATATGTATATCCAAAAATATAAAGACTGCAATGGGCCGGACATGTGATCAGAGTAGATGACAAGAGATTCTCGAGAAGAGCACTTAATACACGAATGCAACGAAAGAGACCCATCGGCAAATCATGGTGGAAAGTAATGGACAATGCACGAAGCCTTTTGGACATTTGGTGCTTGAGGAGAGCGGCAGTGGATGAGAAATAAATATCAGAAATAATATTTTGGCTAGTAGATTCGTGAGGGTCCTTAACATGGTTTTGCTTAGACCAAGATTTTTTTTAGTACTATTTGGTGAGGAGTTCATAAATTTAGTCGCTTGTACAAATGTCCGCGTGTTTTCGTCCAGAGGGAATCCAATTCTTCAGACTTCCCAGTCTTGAAATTTCTTCATGAGCTGGCGTTTCCATCGTCATCGCCATAAGCTCATGTTTATCCAACTTTCCCAAACCAATTTAGACTGTAAAATGTGAGTGTTTATTGGAGGTGCTCCTAGGACTCCAGACAGATTGGTCTCGGGTCCATAAACGCCAACCTCATACTCCTTTTCTGGTTTTGGATCCGTTTGGATACCGGACACGGAATCCCTTTTCAAGATTGCATGAAATCAAGTTGGAGGAATGGAGCTCCATTCCTCGTGGTTCGGAAACGGTACAATGAATGGTCCCTCGTAATCCGACTTGACAGTCATTCTTTACGTTGGCTTGTTTAAGGATTGTACCTCTTCATAAAGATCTTCATACTAATTAAATATTCTAGTATTTCTCGTCCATATTGTATGTCCTGTCATCATGAAAGGTGTAGACTCATTACAAAAATGGAAACTTGATTTAAATATTGTCTCTAATTATATGTCAGTACATCCATTACGATGATGATACCAACACTGTACATTTATGTAAATCTAATATGAATATGCCATGATAATTAACTTCCCTTTCGTCACCCAACACTATGTAATTATTTCCCATTAAAAGATAATAACATACTACTAACTTCCTTTGGCGCTTTCTTACGAGTAAATTAGCGCAATTAGCGTTCAACGTTGTAAAGACGTAAATTGCACCGAATTTAAGGGAGAGTAGGATTTCCGCGGAGAATTCTTTTCGTATTTTATTTTGCAGTGTCATTACAAAGTTCGCTAATTACCGCAGAACACCGATGGTGAGGACCGCTCTGTGAAGGGAGGTAAAGAGTTGCAACTGTTGAAGGCAGTAACGTATAATGACTGTATGCACTTCGTGTAATTACAAGTTTCAAAGAATTAGCGTCGATTTAGCGCCAGAACATGATTTAAAGCGAGCTCTACCTGACGCACTTTGATCTGTACTGTATTGACAGTTGTAAAAGTGTTACAAACCGGTTTAACTGTAGGAAATTAAATGCAAATCACGTTGTTAAATTTGTTCATGTAACTAATTCGACAAACAGGGATTTCCCCGCAATAAAATCAATACGTTTTGCAACGAGAAACACAACTGAAATAGCTTTGATGATCTATATTTGAACAGACGGCCATTACGCTGGGCAATAACGCGTATATACGTCGCTGCAATATTTCATTTCTGGGATGGACACGGGCGTGCGTCATCTATATAATTTCTTGTAAGCGCATATAAACCGAAAAGATAAGGAATGTCCTTATTTATAGCATTTCCCAGGCGTGCAATATATTACGCTCACTGGGTCACAGCAAAATTTCAATTTTTCCGAGGTGACTGCGGCAATGGCGGAGTCGCTATCAAATTCGGTTCGTTTTCTTTTTTCTTCTTCGTTGCTGATGTACAATTTATGTTCGGAGACGCAGCGAATGTTGGAAAAACCGTGAAACGCTTAGTTCGGTTGACCGGATTCCGGGAGGTGTGCTTGTATAACGTGGAAGATGCTTGAATATTAAAGTTTAAAATATGGTCTCAAACAAATTCTTGCTATTGGAGGAAGTTTGTTGAAGTTAGTAGGAATCGCGATAGATGTCAGGCGATAAATATAGTCTAACGTTACTGAGTGATGAATAGATTTTAGCACGAGAAAATTGTATTCTCGAATTTCGTATGCATTGAAGAGAAATATATTGATATCTTTTACTGAAACAATTTATAAGGTTTGGTTTGGTAAATGTTTGGGTCAGTATGTTTAATGCCTTTCCACACTAAAACATGTTGATGCAGCTCTTGCTGTTGTCATCAAACTTTTACTTTTTCTAGTCGGGAATCATAATCTCATCAGCCCAGTATTAGGCTACGACTGGTGCTTCTTTCTAGTTAAGCCATAAGTCATCGAGAACACACTTTCTGGGATAGTTGGGACAAATCAGGAGATGATCCATGTCTTGATCTCCGTTTTCGGGGACGTACCTGATAAGATTTATTTCCACTAGAGCCACGCTTGTCCTAATGCAGTTCAGAGTTGTCCATATTGGCCATTTTAGTGTAGAACCGCTAAATATTTCCTGCATGAGTTTGTGAGAGAGCTATGCTCAGAAATCTTTTTTTTCGATTTAAGTCTAACTATGCCAAAATTCATCATCAGATACCGAGTGATGTTTGTCAACAATTTGCTTGAGTTTATCTATGAACTCACCTCTTATTCTGTCGGGTTTAGGGTTGGCAAAACCAATTCTGTAATTTCTTTATTTTCATATCCTTTTTTCGATGTGTTCTGTCAGATGTATGACTTGACTGGTTCATGATTTACCAGGTCTGAAGGCAAGGGGCAAAGGAGAGGTACTGGGTGGTCATTTTTTAGAAAGTCTAGCTTCTTCCCAAGTATTAATAGTACTTTGTTGTAGCCCGAAAAGCCGATTACTAGAGATTTGAAACAATGTCATGGCATCTCTTCTCTTGCTCACTGCACTAGCATATTGCTTGTGCGGTAGTCTTTGGTGTGTTTGGGTGGACTCGCAATATGCACCAATTTCCTTGAAATATTTTTTCTTGTAGCAACTTTCTGAATCGATTTTTCACACTATGAGCTGTACGTCAGGGTTCTTTCTAATACCACACCGAGATAAGTTGGTTTGGTTGGGGTGTTCCAGTTAGGTGAAGTTCCAGAAGACATACAGTTTGTAGCTTGCATCGCAAGACCGGAAATGGAAAGCATTAGCCTAGGTCTTTGCAATGCTTATAACTGCTTGTTTGACATCATTGATTGTATGATTTCGACAAGCTCCTGGTCTTGCTGTTTGGTGCTGTAGAGTTTTTCTTAAGCATCTTATGGTTGACGACGTCATCTGCCGAACCAAGGTCGACCAGAGTCAGTTCTGTACTTTCTTTATTTTCATATCCTTTTTTTCGATGTGTTCTCTGTCAGATGTAGGACTTGACTGGTACATGATTTCCCAGGTCTGAAACCAAGGAGCAGAGATTTGAACCAATGTCATGCCATCTCTTCTCTTGCTCAGAAAACCGAATGGAAGCCTTTGTCATTCATTAATCGAATTTGAGGATTCACAAAGCTGCCTTCCTTCATCTTGGCTTTACCGACTTTTGGAAAAATCCCTGCTGCGGCCATGGCCCATACCTTTTACAAAATTCTTTACTAGTTCGAACTTTATATGCAAAGGGGGCAAATAATTATTTTTTCTTTCATTTAAAATTCATATAAAATATGTTTTTCTCCAGTGCCCATCTATCTGTTTGGGTAAGTTTTTACAATATAATTCTGCAATTTAACTAATCGATTCCCACAAAAAGCAACTGTGTTTTGTAAATAATCATAAGATTCCCTCAAATGACCTGAATATGTCAAAGGAACTGAGAAGAATACATTGCTATTAAACAATAGAACTGCTCCTAAACTAAACTTAGATGCATCAATGAATAGTCGCCGTTCTTCAGGTTTGTGTTTACGTCTCCAAGGGCTTCCATGGAACCATCAACATCACTGCACTAGGCAGGATTGCCGTCTATGGAATATAAATCAGAACATTTCTTCTGGGGGTGACTAATTTTGCTGCTATATAGAGGGAAGTAACTGGACTTTGGCTTTACTTAATTATGCTTGTGTAATCAAATGTGACTCAGTGAAATCTACAGGATTAGTACTGTCAGTAACATCATCATTTTCGTCATCCTATTCTTCAAATGTTACTGGTAGCATAAGAACGGGAAGAACATCAAGAACAATGGGTCAACAATACTAACACTGAAGAGACTAGCGCAGATTATTTAGTTGTGTTTGAGGACGAAAATAGCTGTTCATTAATGCAATTTTTGTTGGAATTTATTTGGGCATCTATCTAGGCGCTTCAGAAAATGATAAATTCGTTGGATATGTAATAAATTTGAAGGGAGTCCTATTAAAACTTTCTCAAATGAAGGGGAATAGATGTTCTTATAAAGTACACATACAAATGCGGTACAGATTAATTTTAAAGGTCTCCGTTTGTGTAACTGAGTGGGTGTTTTCTTCCTACGTTAGGCCAGAGGTTAACACTGGAAATATTGAGTGGTAATTACGTTAAAGTACCTGTATATTTGCTTGCCAACTATAATCGTTAATTTGGGGATTGATATATAATCCTTCCATATAATACAAGTTTTTGAACGAAATATCCTGATGCTGCTATTCCATATGATGAAACTTGATAGGTCCTATCCGGTTTTGTTTACAATTTTGTAAAAATCAAATACAATAAACTGATTTGTTTCCTCCCCAAGCAAGCCTGCCAACTGCATTAACTTAGCATAAATAAACCTGCTAAATCCCACTTGAAATCTTCAACGCACAACATCACAAAATACAGACCGCATAGTATATTATAAATCAACCCATACCTTTTTGTTAGCCTTACAACCAAGTGGCGAGCATACCTTAGCTTCGTACATTCCGCGTGTGATTTCGGTTAGCTTGCCTGTTCTTCCGCCTCCCCTTTTCTACCAGCAGAGGCCGCCCTATTTAACATATTTTCGACAAAGGATTTCTAATCCGCTTCTATATATTCAACTCAGGTGGCGTTGGTGCGGTAGTCGGCCGAGGAGCACCCTCCCTTTGCGTCTCTACGGGCGGAAGGAGGGAAAATGTTTAAGGCGTTTCGGTTTTATGCACAGCCGACAGTACCAGTGCGGATTATTAAAATAGTTGGAAAATTTTAGAGGCAGGTTTCTTACCAAGATCGCTTAGTTGTCATTCAGTGCTGGTCTTAAGGGATGCTTGCGTCTAGGCTGGATTCCTAATTTTCGCAATATTTGTTCTGAGTAACCCGCATATAATATTTAAAGCAATCACGTATTTGTTTTAGCAATGAGAGTAGAAAGAATTCTTCTGATCAATGAATTTAATAATTTTGCAGCTCTGCCACCTATCTTTAGTCCAATAGAAATTATTAAAGCATGAATCTAAAGCAAAATTCAAGTTTTCCAGAAGCTGGTTCAAACTTCACTTATTTATTTTCTGTAGAATAGGCCACCTAGTCATTAGATTTCCATCTATAATCTGGAGTTAGATTCATTAGGAATGACAAATTTTAGCATGACCTTGAATTTAATCATTTATCGTCTTGGATTCTGTGGTTGATAACTTGCGGTTTCAACCCCACAAAGTTGATTATAAGTGACCGTAATAATTTCGCAAATGGTGCTTCTGAAATTAAGATAGGGGAAGATAATGTGGCTGCGTTTTGAGGTGAGGAGGGCGGTGATAAGAATATCACAGTTCATTGCTGCTTAAGACAAAAGAAGACGACAGGCCAAAGAACAAAAAAAATTCTGAACAATCTGACTGCTTGTGCATTCCTTGTTTATAGACGAAGTCAAGAAGACAAGAAGAATGGACAATGATACAAGATCTGTAACGAGTAGAGAGATTTAGCTGATTTAGAACTTCAGAATGGTAAAAAGCATCGCTGTAACTGTTAGTTAACAATCGAAACCTAAAATATATATAGTTACACTTTCCGGTTACTTTCTCTGGACAAGTTTGCAAAGAGCTGCAGTTTGCAGGACGTGGAAGAATATTGGTGAAGATTTCCATCATATTGTGGTAGAATGCTGTAATTCTTTTGAAGGAAGATGATTGTTCTTCCTACATATTTGACTGTTCCTGGCAATATTTTTGTTTCTTTTGCCTTCTCAATTTTCTAAAAGATACACACAGATATCTGTCACTTATTATTGTTTGATTCCTGGTCCTGGTGGCCTCTTGCAAATATCAGATAGATTAGATACTGTACTAAGACTAGGATTATTGCCAAAAGAATTAAGACTAATTCATTTGATCAGTATGTGGGCTTCAAAAAGCCATCTATCACGTTTTTAAAACAATCTACCAAGTTTACTTTTAAACCAGACTTTTATACTGAAGCAATTTAATTATATTATTGACTCAGTAATTGCTAGGGCATGAAAGCAACCTATTTTCTATATTTTTTTGTAGATTTTCAATCAAAATGAAACCACAATTTCTGTGGACTTAATAAAATTGTTAATACAATAGTTTGTAGCTTTTCATGTTGTTGGTATTATTCTGATTTGGGAGCTATAAATCTGTACTTTCACACTGACTTTGAACAGACAGTTGAGCAGCGAGTTTTCTGTGAATATCTCCGGTGCGGAATAAGGTCGAAGGCTGCGCTTTTCACCAGATGAGCACACTGGCCGTAGGCATCGTTGTGCGAGAGGGGAGCCAACTGGCTCTTATAGTTAGATTTTGATTACCTATTGTTAAAAGAATTTGCTAGCTCATGTTCCATCCTCTTAAAATTAGTAACAAGTACCACCCTGCTACTTTAGAAGTTAAAATCTTCATCATTTTGGGAAGAAATAAGGACTCATATTGGACCCTTTGCAATGTCGCATTGATCTTCAATAAGATTTGAATATTCCACCTAATCCACACCAAAGGTTTGGTCCATAGACACTCAGTTGCACTAACGTGGGTGTCAGGTCATTGGGGGAGCAATGAAACGGCCAATGACTTAGATCAGAAAATGAAGCCATTCTGTGACGTTAGAATTCCCTCCCCTCTCCCACAATACATCGCATTGGTCTAAATAAAGGGAGATACTCTATAGCATTTCAGGAACGCAGATTATTGGTTTTTGTGATAATAAATTCATTTTGCATGGTTAAACGTTTGCTACGTTTAGAATTTGGGCAGGACCGATCATCATTTATTATTGAGATGGCACACCTGGCATGGCTAATTACTTAAGAAGGTCTTACCGAAATGTTTATAAATGATGTTAACGGGAGACTTGAGAATTTAAAACTGCTTAGATTTGTGTGGTTTGGCTGAATTTCGGATATTTTAAAAAGCAGATTCTTTATTTCCCGAAAACCTGGGAACTAAATTAACAATCATTGACCAGTAGCGTCCATCTGGCAGCAGATACATTAGCTATGCGATAACTTCGGAGTTAAAAGCAGTTGCACGAAAATGTGGTCCCATTTTGGACAACTTTTATATCAAGAACAGTAGGACCAACTCTGATTTCCATATTATTCTGTCATGTGCAAATTACGCACGGAAAATTTAATTTACTAACCGAATTAAGATTAGACCAGGCGACGACTACATTTCTCGCACAGGCTGATGCTATCGGGAATCTTGTTATGTTGAGTCGAACACACGGGTTGCGATACCCACCAAAAACCTTACCGTACAATACCATACCGGCGCGGGACGGGGGATACGGGACTAGTCTGGTGTAACGCCATCTGGCGGTAATATTTACGGGAAAAGGCGGGCCCGTCGTGTGCATGTTCTAAACATTAAACACGCGGAAAACTGGTGAGGAAACTCGAACTTCACACACACATACATGCTACGTACATGTTTCGAATACCTTGAATAAAATCCATAAAGTTTAGCTTGCGGCGTAACCTTTAATTCCCTTTCCCTTCTCTCTCTCTCTCTATATATATATACACATCGCTAACAGACGTCCCACTCCCGGTCGAGAATCGCGAAAACGACAACGTGGATAACGCATAACGCGAGAAAAGTGATTTGTCGGAGTTTCCGATTGTAGTTTTCTAGGTGACAGATGTGGCCGTCGTTCCCTTTTTTTCTCTCTTAGAGTAGTGGCACACTCCTCGACAAGGCAACGTTCGGGCGATGGTTCTACGCTATAAAAAGTTTTTTGCGCGTTGGTGGTGTTTGATGGAACAGCTCCAGAATGTGCGCTAGCAGGAATATTACGTTATAAAGTATTGAAGACAGATTTGTCTCAATATTGTTAAGGATTTATTTTGTTCTAAAAATATCTTTTGAGAAAATTTCATTTTTCTTGAAAGTAATGCACGATCGTTACTGTCTGACGGTGTCTTCGCTTCTGAATGGGATCCGTATGGAACTAAATGGTTCTGTGATGCTATTATCGCTTATTTGAGGAAGACAGTTGAAAAATTGTATGAACTCGTGACTTTTCTCAAGCTATCATAATCAATAGCAGGTCAACGTTCAATTGGAGAGAATATATTCACTAGATCAGAAAATACACCATAACGACATACTATGCTTTAGGTGATGCCAAAAGTTTTGACAGTTCCAATTTGCAAATAGTCTGCATCACCTTCCAAACAACAACACTTGCTGAATGTGTACTTTCCAAAGCAAAGAATCTGCTTGGTGTACAGTAAAGAGAAATATGGATGAAATCCCAAAGCAATGCTTGCGGGCCAAAACATGATAGGTGAAGCCTTATCTTTGTAGGTTCTGACAGGACTAAATGCTGCCTCGAAGAAAGTTACTTGCATAGCATGATTTAGAGGCGACGATTTCATGTTAAAATCGGCAATTTCTAAGAGAATTTTAATTGAGGAGGGTGGTGATAATATGTAAAGATAATAAATGACGTATTTGTTTTAGCAATGAGAGTAGAAAGAATTCTTCTGATCAATGAATTTAATCATTTTGCAACTTTGCCATCTATCTTTAGTCCAATAGAAATTATTAAATCATGAATCTAAAGCAAAATTCAAGCTTTTCAGAAGCTGGTTCAAACTTCACTTATTTATTTTCTGTAGAGTAGGTCACCTAGTCATTAGATTTCCATCTGTAATCTGGAGTAAGATTCTTTAGGAATGACAAATTTTAGCATGACCTTCAATTTAATCGTTTATTGTTTTGAATTCTGTGGTTGATAACTTACGGTTTCAACCCCACAGAGTTGATTATAAGTGACCGTAATAATTTCACAAATGGTGCTTCTGAAATTAACATAAGGCAAGATGATGTGGCTGCGTTGTGAGATGTGAAGGACGGTGGTAAGAATATCGCAGTTTATTGCTGCTTAAGACCAAAGAAATCGACAGGCCAATGAAAAATTTTTGAACAATCTAACTGCTTAAACATTCATTGTTTATTGGCGAAGTCAAGAAGACAAGAAGATACACCAAGTAACATTATGATAAATTAGAGGAACAAGCTAAGGATTTAGGTGTTGTATTAATTCGTGCCTTTTCTCAAGCTATCAATATATGCTATCAATAGCAGGTCAACGTTCAATTGGAGAGAATATATCCAATAGATCAGCAAAATACACCATAAAGACATAGTATGCTTTAGGTGATGCCAAAAGTTTTGACAGTTCCAATTTGCAAATAGTCTGCATCATCTTCCAAACAACAGCACTTGCTGAATATGTAATTTCCAAAGCAAAGAAACGGCTTGGTGTACAGTAAGGAGAAATATGGATGAAATCCCAAAGCAATGCTTACGGGCCAAAACATGATAGGTGAAGCCTTATCTTTGTAGGTTCGACAGGACTAAATGCTGCCTCGAAGAAAGTTACTTGGATAGCATGATTTAGAGACGACCATTTCATGTCAAAATCGGCAATCTCTAAGAGGATTTCAATTGAGGAAGGTGGTGGGGTAATGAACACGAATTTTATAAAATTTCACAGTTATTTAGAGTGTATCTGTCGTTAGTTTTCTCTCTGTTATACCGGCAGATAATGCTGGAATTTTGATTTTGATTTTACGGCTAAATTTGTATTTCATCAGTTTTCATCCTCATTGCATTGATCATGAATCTCTTCCCTGTTCATTCGATTTGCAACTGGTAATTGCTTAGTCCTGACGTATTTTGACCATTTTTTTAGAAATGGATGGAGGCTCCACTTAAATTAATGCAATTTATCTATGATTTTTGAATCGTGGTAGTTGCTCCCTCATCACAGGGAGAAGCAATTCGGAAAGCTACTTCTTGTTAAGTGGCTTGCTTTAAGAAATTTCTCTCTTTTAATTTTCTAAATTTGCTCTTTCCAGCATTTGTTATCCCATATTTCTTGCATATAAAACTTACAGCAAACGATCTTTTGGCATCTTTCAAGTTCTTGTGGAATTCAAGCAGCTTGGCTAGAAGAAAAAGATGAGACACAGGTAAGACTGCCTCTGGCCTAATGATTAGCCAAGTAACATCACATTGGGGGGTAATAACTTTCTTATTCTTTAGCATTTGATTAACATTGCTTTCATAGGAACTGCTGCCAAGGTTTTTTGATGGTACAATTCGTTTGTCTAAATTAGACATTTGATCTGGTACGTCGTCTTATCTTATCTTCTTACTACAATAGCTTAAGTCTGAGGAGTGAGTACCTCAAATGCTCTCTTAGACTCCCTTAGAATCTCTCCTCAAAAGTCTCCCTAACTTTTGCTCAGATCACCCAAAGCCATATGACAACATTATGGTCCAGATTTGCTTCTCGCTAATTCGATCCCCAACCTGAAAATGTTTACAGCACGATCTGCAATGGGTAGTCTTGACAAGCCATATAGCAGTATGTGCATAGACGTGCAAGATTTTAGGCCTAAATTTTTACAAGTGAGCCAATGAAATTTATATTTCTAGCTCAGCAAATTTGTCCGACAGATAATTCTGACTTGGTAGTTTAGGCCACTACCAAAGTGTGTGACGTAATTTTTGTCTTAACTATAAAAAAATTATCAAATACCAGATTCCATAAACGACAAAAACATACGAAGAGATGCTTTATCTTGATGATCCTCGTGGGAGTCTAGAAACGCACAATTCGAGCTTCCAAATTCTATGTAAATTTCAGATCCGTCTTACAATGGATCTGCGTATTCCTCGTGGATAAATTGGCAATTTTGCGACACCTCCAGACCGCACTAACGTGACGAGTTATCGCGATGGCAAGCCATCCTCTACAGTAGGACGGCCCCTTTTACAAGAGCCCCGATATAAATTCCCCGGTTGTAAAATCGTGTGTTCTGACGCTACCACTTCGAATTTAAACATTATTAATGCTGCTCAGATGTTCCCTGTGGCTCGACGTGAAACGCTACACGACTTGATTCCAATTAATGTCTTACGTTTATTGCAAATACCTTCTAGCACCCGCCCTATTTGCAATTTCCGAATACATCCTCGGCTGTAATGTTCAACGATGCTCGAAATTTAATAGGAAGCGCTTTAAAAAGGTGCCTTGTTTAGTTATAAATATAAATAAACGACTGACATCGTATTGCGCTATCAAATAACGTTGCGAAACATATATTTTTGCTATTTTCCTAAAGCGTCTACCTCGTACGACTACTATTACAGCTAAAACTACTACGTCCTATTAAGTATTTATCGATTTCACTCTACATTTCCGTTCGGCGATAAGAAGACGCGTTTATTCCATCATCTAAAGTGTTTCGGTCGGTGTACTAGCCGTATAGACGGAGCTCTTTTGCTATTGTGGCTCCAACTTGGCAATATTGCTAACATTGCGCAGATTACTTTTCGATGTAATCGTTTAATGTGTGTTCTGAAAAAGAACAAGGAAACGACGGCTTTGTCAGTTACACAACATTGGTTGGGAAGGTTAAATGAGATATTAGTTAATGGAAGTATGTTCGCGAATTCATGCCAGAAATTATTGCGTTTATCGGGGCTATAAAATCTGATGTAATTACGGATTTATGGAGAAATTAAGGTTGAACATTGAGGTGCTGCTGTTTATTGGATTGTAGCTTAACTTTGCACGTATACAGATCGAATTTCTACGACATAAACTTGAATGTTTTTCTGAAATAATCCGAGTCATGTTGTTAAAGTATGAAAATGGTGGCCAAAAGCTAAAGAAAGTCTAACTTAACATTTGGATCCCAGGGCGGTATAAAGGAGGTTAACAGTTGTATTGCAAGACGTCAAATTGATTTGAGAAATATGTTATCCAACCTGTTATGTAACTGAGCAAAGCGGATCCTTTGGCCTTATCAGTCCACTAACAACTATGTACTAAGAAGCAGCTCATCCAGCTTCCAATCATCTTGCTGTAAGTCAAGGGGGAATCTTCAGCCTTAATGGTCATCTAAAGGCTAATCTAGCTTCCAATCAGTGTACATATATCGTTTCCTTCAAGGTCCTCTGGGTTATTCAATAGAAGGATTAGAGTGGGGATAACACTGACGTTTACGTGGGCTATAGGCTTTTCTATATACTCCCAACTGCTAGCTTTACCAGATATGTTTTTCTCACTTTTAGGCCAAATCAAACTCTATTCGATTAAAAGTCAATTTATTCCAGAACTACATGCATTTTATTAGATTTTCGTGATATACTTCGTCAGACATTTAATTCGAGTCAAATAATCGAAAAGTATAATTTCTACAGGGTCTATGTGCCATAGATTCATATAGCGGTTTTGCAAGAAAAAGGATTTAAATACCAAGCCCAATCATATGCGAAAGGGCCCATGTGCCTTAGAATATCTGAGCGTTTTGCTAGCAATTTCAAGATGGCGATGACAATGAATTTTGTACTGTAATTCTTGCACATTTTGTTCGTTTTTTCGCAAAAGTACAAAATTGGAACGTAGACCCTTTAGGAGTTATAATCTTTAATTGTTTGAATAGACCAAGAAATCCTGCCAAATGGGGTTGGAGAAGTTTCGGCCAACTGATTATGTCAAAGAATTTAGTGTAATAATTGGTTTTGCATCTACTAATACAATTTTTATTCAATCATCAAAAACTAGTAACGTCTTTGCAGTTCGGTTATCATGATAGGAAACTATGTAATAGATCAAATCTGATCAAGCACTTGTAGAACTACCAACAAAATTATCGAACCAAATGCGATGTAACTTTGTTCTAGAAACAACAAAAAAAGTTCAAAAAACTATTTTGAAGATAGAGGGGCTTTACCACATTGTACCTGAACCACCCTATTGTAATTAAAATAAGAAGAATTTGCAGATTTTTGCCAGACTATACGCAACTGTATAACATCCCATCCTATTCTATAAACATACTTGTAGAGGACAACATGGAGTACACCATAACTTTGGTAGAACGGTGAAGGGAGGTTGATTGACATCCGTTAATTCCGCACAGAGGAAATAATAAAGGGAATTGCCAGAAATACGTACACAATTACGCCGAGACTATTAACATAAGATACATATACGCACACCTCATGTTTACTCCTCGTATTCCTTTTGTAATAATGTATGATCTAAATTAGAGGAGTTTGCAAACGTATGCAAGGCACAGCATCAGTCTACATCAACTCCCTGGATTGCCTGTTATATGTATGTAATATACTTATATACATATATACATAGACATAGTAGACACAGTACGGCTGTGTTTGGTGTGGTAGATAATCTACTACAGAAACGAAAGGCTTAGATTGTTGCGGGGGAAGTTAACGGAGAAACGCGAACCATGTTACGTCAATAAACGACGCCATCTAACGGTCTCAATAGATTAATGGTTGATTAGCGTCAGGTGAATATAGGGGTAGTGAGGATAACAAATGGAGAATATTGCGATTGGTATGTGACGATAACTTTATCGCAAATGTAATGGCAAATCCTTGTTGATAGATACATATATGTATATGCTTACCATGCTTCAAGTTCTTTTGACAAGTTCCAACCAGTTAGTACGAGAAAATTAACTGAAATTATCAATTCTATGAAAAAAATTGACAGCCACGGTATTGAACTAAATATGGTTAGAAACGCACTACCCATTATATATTGTTAAACATTATTAATGTATCCTTTCAAGAAGGAATTTTTCCTGCTGTGTGGAAGACAGCTATTGTAAAGCCGATTCCAACCAAAATTTCAGGGACTTAGGCCAATTAATACGTTGCCAACATTCTTCAAACTTGAAACTTTTCTGGAAAAGAAGGAAATTCAATGAGGCTTTAGAAAAGACGATTCTTGTGAAACCTCTCTAAATATGGTGATAGCAGAATGGCAGGAAGAGAAAGAAAGGAGTAAAAAAGTGATTACAGTCTTCCTTGATTTGAACAAAGCTTTCGAAACAATAGATAGAAATATGTATGCAGATTTGTCGAAAAACTTAGCAGATATAGTTCTATCTTGGTTAAAAAGTGATCTGACACACAGATATCAAATAACTAGATATGAGAACACAGAGCCAGAAGTGATAACAGTCAATTCCGGTGTACCGCAAGGATCAGTGCTTGGACCGTTGTTGTTTATATTATACAGGGTGGCCATTCGAAAACGAAACGGCGTTGATTTTGGGCATTTAATGTCATATAAAAATAAAATACTCAGACACGTCAACTTTGTTTTTGAGGGGGACATTTATTGGGCGTACAAGCAAACCCTCATCTGCAATCGCTTGAGCACGGTGGAACTGACCCCAAAAATCTTAAATGGAAAGGAGGGTTGCGTTGTACCTCAATTGAAAGGTCTTTCGTTTCTCTTTACAATGATACCTAGTTTATGGCATTACATTTCATTACGATGCTCAAAAATAAACTTTTATTTCTGTTATTAGGAGAAGCGATTTACAGTATCGAAGGGATAACAAACTTGCATCTATTAGTCAGGTAGATGTTGAGATAATTAATGTCGGGAATATATTACACAGAGAGATTCCTCGTCTGATTCTGACACGGAAAGTTCCTATAAAGGTGTGGTTTAAAATGCTTCCTTTTTTACCCAACAATTTTGAAATTACAGAATCAATTGATAATTAACGGAAATATTAAATAGAGAAACATAAAGATCCACACAAAGTTGAAAACAAAAATTATAAAAGTTGTTGAAAATGTGCTCCAATACACCCATCCATTTTTCTCCTCATACATTGACGGACTTTTTGGAATATTCGTGGGATGTTTTGAATAGTCTGAAATGTAGGTACGATTCTATGTCTTAGACCTTCTTCTGTGTTTATTGGTGTGTTGTAAACCAAACATTTTAGGTGTCCCCAAAAGAAAAAATAAATACTAATCAATTGATAATACAAAAACGGTATTATCAACACATCTCCTATTATGCCACACATTCACGGAAAATTGTTCTTGGTAATTGCGTTCACTTATTGCGTGTGGATATTCTTCAGCCTACAAATGGTTATTGTGGAAATTTCGAATAGAATTTCTTGAAAAAATTGCTTCGTTAGAAAATAATACTTGTTGATGGAATAAGAAATTTTTAAGCAACGTTTGTAGAAATCACTGACAAAAGTTCATATGTAATTGCAAACTACGCCAAAGAAAAGCCTGTACCATTTGAATATAGTACGGGTATAATAAGATTTTCCATACTAGAACATGTGTGATTGCCAATTCTGATTCTATTTTTCTTGTACTCCTACTAGGATCATTTTCAGCAGCATTCAACACTGCTTTCTTAATTTCTGATATCTTCAGGTGCTCCTTCTCGATGGTTTGCTCGATTAAAAGTTCCAGTTTCACATAGACGATGATGAACTTGTGAACTTGATCCTTTAAAAATGTAATACTATCGGCTGTTACTTTGTGAAAATTCATGATAATTAAATTAAATGAGTAAAATAAAACTCTAGGATTACTTTGTAATTTTCATGAATTATCTAAAAAACACATAATTTTCTGGAATCGTTATGTAGACGATATTCTAGTTTGTTTTAATGGTACACTGAGAAAACTGTGACAGCAAAACGTTTTATTTAGAAATTTATACTTATGAATAGTATAAATTGTATTAAAATTACGAACACTGTGTTTAATGGCCAACAACAATTTTGTTGCTAAAATCTTAAAACAAAATGTTTTAATATTAAAACAAAAGGTTTGCTACATTTGATGAAATTTTTAAATAAAAATAATTTACAACATCTAGCAAAACTAGTTCATTGGTTTTTAAAAGTATTTATATTGGTTTTTAAATAAAGGTAGTTTCAATTTATGCACGTTGGAACACTAATGAAATGAGAGAGAGAAGGTTTAAGGCGCTCGTACGTAAAAAGAATGAGATGTCGCGTATGACGCGGTCTTTGTGTTTGTGAAAAGGTTTTGTAAATCTGTTAGTACAAATTATTGCTAATTGTAGTCCAAGCAATTTCCTTAAAGTTACTATAAAATATAGTAAATTGAAGTATAATAGGTACTTAATTTCCAGGAATAAATTTATTGTTAAATTTAGTATGCTATGTTGCTGTCCTATATATAGCAATAAATTATACTAAAATGCAGTATATTTATACTTCTAATTACTATAAATTTTTCTCCGTGTACAAATAGACAAATTCAAACTTTTTTAAATTTTATAAATTCTATTCATCCTAATATTATATTTAGAGTAGAAATAGAAGAAAATAATAAGCTAGACTTCTTAGATTTAACGATATCTAAATTAAACAATAGTTTTACGTTCGACATATTTAGAAAACCCACATTTACAGATGCAATTATCCCGAAAGATGCATTACATCCTTGGAAACAAAAAATTGCCGTTTTTAATTGAATGATACATAGAGCTATTAGTCTTCCCCTATCTAAAGAAAACTTCGATAAAGAAATATCAACGTTGAAACTGCTGGCAATAAATAATGGCTTTAGCTCACAATTGGTAGATAAGATTTTAACTTCTAAAATTAAAAAAGCAACTTTGCACGAAATTTATCCTCAAATCAAATCAAATAATAATAGAAAGTTTGTCTCTTTAACGTATTTAGGGAAAATTAGTGAAAATATAAGTAATATTATTGAAAAAAGTCATAAAGATATAACAGTTGCATTTAAACCATACAAAAATTACAAGGCTTATTATTTAATGGAAAAAATATACAAGAGAGTTTATCAAAATCAGGAGTGTACAAACTTTTTTGCAACGATTGTAAAAGAGTATGTATAGGACAAACGGGTAGAAATTTTTCCACGCGTATAGATGAACATTTAAGATCTTTTAGATTACAAAAAAGCAGATTCTACTTTTGCAAACCACTTAATGGGCAATAATCATAATTTCTCAGAAAATAATATCGACCCTCTTTTCAAAGCTTGTCTGTAATCCCCTCCTTGATGGGTTCACTTATTGTAGATTGATTAGTTAAGTATTTCTGTATTTTATTAGGTTATGTTTTTAACTAGTTCCATATATAGTGCCTGTAAATCTTGTTTGTAGGTTAGTTTGATAATGACAGTTATATTGTCGAAACTGCAGTCCCTGATTATGTTTTAATTTGTGTTTAAATATAGGTGAAAATTACAAAGTAATCCTAGAGTTTTATTTTACTCATTTAATTTAATTATTGATCCTTTAATTTTGTAATTGTTAGGGAAAAAATCTGTATTTCAAAAAGGAAGCATTTTAGTCCACAACTTCATAGGAACTTTTCGTGTTTAAATCAGACGAGGAATCTCTCTGTGTAGTATCTCCCCGACATTAATTAACACCCTGTATATTATATATAAATATACGTGTCTTAAATGTAGCGTGTGTGTAACGCATATACTACCATTCCGAAATAGGTTCGAGAAGTTTGAGGAAATTGCCGCGTCAAATGTCACCGGAGTTGCCAACCCCTTAACTAGTATGTACCTATATATTTGTGCGTGTTCCGTTTCACTGCAGGTAATATATGTGTTGCCTACGCGTTTGCACTTAAATCGCTAAATGTATAATCTTGTTCTTGTTGTCATTATAATTGTGTTTAGGGAAGAATACACCTCTCTACGCATCGTTATTCTTGCAGAAAACATGCTTCAACCGGAAATTATAGCAGCTACTAACAATTACTTGCACAATTACAACTAAGAAACCGATTACTCCTTGAATGTAGAAATCTAAATCTAATCTCAGCTCGAACAGAAGGCGGTAACGCCATTATAACATAAAACGGGGCCTCCACAATAGAAGGGCATAAGTACTTACACCATCCAACGTTTCGCCATCAATAGTCCTGACTCCTCGTTCGGTAGTTTCGCTCGCCGAGAGTGCCTACAGATTATCCTACTGCAACATTTAGATAAGATTTATTTAGGTGCTTAGGGGGAGTCCCGCTTTCAGGTCACTTGCTTCTAATAACGTTGCAGGCACTCACTCATCGGGATTCGCTGGACGGTTAAACGCGTCGTGTGCTAGCTACCACCGGACTCGCCTCACTTTGCAATTGGCTTTGCGGTGAAGCGTACAAAAGCGGGTGGACTGGCCTTCAAAGATAATAGTTCGCCGGCGGTTGTAAAAGGGATCATAATTCAAGTTCTGTGGCGTAAAATAAGCTCTCTGTGTGTGTGCGTGGGTATGTGTTGTAGTGCTGTGCTCGGGGCGATTTAGGCATGTCTCGTTTAAAAATATTTATTGCGCTTGGAATTTTTAAAATACTGATGATGATAACGGTGTGGTGTCTCCTAGTAATATAAATACGAAAAAAATTAATAAACCAGCTTTAGCGTGTCGAAATAAATTGAAATCAAGAACCTCTCTGCTTGGAATGCTTAGCGCATAATTAATTCCATATCCGTATAATGAGTGTAATCGATCCACTTTTAACTTTGCTAATGTTAACTCAACTCTAAACTTGTTCAGTATTTAACGAGTTCGTTGCATGTCCGCCTTCTGCTGCCATTATTAAATTCCATTCAGCAAAGCTGGAAGAAGAACTTTTTCCGCGGAAAGCGGAACAACAGCGCCAACGTATTTGTCACGCCGAAATTCCATCGTCCGAACAAAACCCCGAACTTTACTCATTTAGCGTTCCCATTGAAACAAGCATCGGCAACTGCAGTATAGCCCGCTGGTAGTAGGTACATACGTCACGAATGCCGCAGGCATTGAAAAATAAACAAATGAAATGGAATCGTGGCTGAGGAAGGGGGAAAAAGGAAAGCGTGGAATAAGTGGAAAGCTCACGTCAGTATTCCCTCTGGTTAAACAGCACAGAATTCTCTTTTGAAAACAAAAGAGACTACTAAAAAAAGTCTCATGACTTTTAAAGATGTTTGTAAATATTGTTTGAAGTATTGATAGTTGAATGGAATTAGTGAATATGAAATAACTGATAAATAAATCTTGAACAGTTTTGTTCATATTCTTAGTATTCAGTTTTGAGTAGAAAGGAATGAATGAATGCTTTCAGAAATACTGCAGTTGTCGGCCGAAAAACTGGAAGGCTGGAATGGTCCAACATACCAATTGGTCTTATGGCACATGTTAGTTGTAGACTACCATGCAGACTGCAATGCTTTCATGAGCTTCTTTCAGTGGATTATCCAAGACATTTGGAATTTTGTAAATCGAAAACCATATTTCGAAACCATTCCAGCATTTCAGTAATGGTCCAACAGACATTACTTTGTTCTTGTAGCACAAAGGACAAATTATTCTAAAGAAAAACTTACACTATCATGCATACAAACTGCAATGTTTTCATGAGCTGCTTCCAGTGGATTATCCAAGACGATTGGAATTTTGTCAATGGTTCCCAAAATAACCTAAACAATAATGATATTCTTAACACAGTTTTCTTCTCAGATGAGGCTTGGTTTTATCTTTCTGGATACATTAATTCGCCGAAGATGAGGTTGTGGTCATCGGAAAATCCTCATTTTTTTAGTTGAAGAAGCATTACATCCCAGAAAAGTTGGTGTTTGGGTTGGAATATGTCGAAGAAGGTTGATCTTTCTGGATACTTGAACTTACAGAATATGAGGTTGTTCTCATCGGAAAATCCTCTTTTTTTTTGAGAAAGAACTATTACATTCCCAAAACGTACTTGTGTGGACAAAAAGGAGTGTTACTAATCAGCTAAATTTTACTTAAATCAATCCTTTATTCCACCACTTACACGCACATATAGAAGCGGAGCGTAATTTACGTTACAACTCGGCGATAATATGCAAAATCCCCTGGCCGAAAGAGATTTTCTTTAACCGAGAAATAACCTCATTACGAAATTCCTATCTCTCATTAATATGAATGATGATAAGCGGCCGTGCAAGGTCTCCGAAAATACAACGGCGGCGTTTAAAGCTAGGGGACGCACTAAATTATAAAATAAATGTGGGTTAAAACCAGACGCTCTCACCTCTAACGGCGGCAACGTTGCAATTTAATACCAGGCAAATTTTTTTACATAATCTTTTCAGTAACAAAAGGAATTATGAAGGATTTTTTTAGATATGGTGTGCTGACGTAGGCGTGGTGTGCTAAATCTAAAGATTTCTAATTCCAAGGTCATAACTTGATGACGAAATATATTTAGTTAAGTCTTAGTATTTTCTAGTTAGCCTTTTTATGCCTTATTTGGGTGGTTGGGTAGGTAGTTTTTATTGTACATACTGTTACCGCAGTGTATATCTTCTTCTTCTGCTTCTTCTACAATAGGGAACTTGGTTGGTGGAAATATCTAAATAATGATACTGTTTAGACAAATGAATTTAAAAATGAAAAAGTAAATTTTGACAGAGTTAGAATGAAGTTTCTATCAACTGTGATTGATTGTACCAAGATCCTGCCGCTAACCACACAGAGGAGAATTTACGATACCAATTCTAGGTAGTTGGGCTTCACAAGCATAGTGACCAATCCGCAGTCTATTGAAAGTAACCAAAAATTTTCTCGAAATCCAAGAAAAGGAGCTGTACCATGGTGTCCTAGAAACAATTCTTTGAATTTGAAAATAATTTCCACCCTTAAACTTGGCAGAGTTCGACCACTAATTCTGCCGAACCAAATCTATCCTCTTCTGGGGAATATGGAAGAAATTGCAGTAATCCAAATGAATACGACTGGAATGAAGAAATCTTCTAAAATTAACCAATTGATTCTGCCTTATCATTACCAATAGTGTTCTTATGCCCGCAATTGGGATTGACAATCATATAGAAAAATCCAGAATCCTTACTCATGACTTTTCTTAAAGCTTCCAAGGAACTATGAGAATCAGTCATAATAATAGATTCTTGTATTTTATCACGTAAAATTTTTCGTAGAGCGACTAGAATGGCAGAAAGTTCTGCTGTCAGAACAGATGCTGACGAGGGAAGGGCACAATCATGAACAGATCCATCTGTATACAAAACGGTGTAATTCGGCCATCTCTCAGACAAGACATCTATAAATAAACGGTTTATACTAAATGGAGAACTAATATAGAGAGCTTTAGAAAGGATATTAGCTGATAATCGACTACAATATGGGGTTTAACGATAGAAACCTCATATTGAACACGAAAAAGAGGACCAAGTAAATAGGTAGAAAGGAATGGTTTAAATTCTTTACACCATGAAGCAGCTTTGCAAAGAAAATGGAGCTGATTCTTGTAAGATCTACGATTAAACTGTTTGGCTTGCAGAAAAGAAGAAATCGCTCCATTGGCTAGAGATTTTTCATAGGACATAACTTTCAGAAAGTATTTTTCAGCCAGAAAATGTACTCTAGTCCCTAATAGGCATTTCACCCTCCTGCACTTAAGAAAGCATTAATTGAGGAAGATTTCAAGATATCAGAGACAATCCTCAAGGCCTTAGTGGATACTGCCCCAGGATGCTGCGCAAACAAGTCTCAAAATATAATTACTCTTAGATAACGAATTTCTCGAACCATCTTCAACGGAATATGTTTGGCACTAACTTGAGGACAAACATCAGGATACCTTCTCGTAGTGATTAATATGCACTTGGAATTTTCCATAGTAATTGACATTCCTTGATCATCATACCGTGCTCTAGGATTCGACAACCCTACATTGATCAGTATGTTGAAGCAGACCTACTTCAAGGAGATTATAGGATTAAATATTAAAGAGAAGGGGGTTAACTTGATGACGAAATATCTTTAGATAAGTCTTAGAATTTTCATGGTTAGCCCCTTTATGCCTTGCGTCATAGCTGGACTTGAATAAAGAAAAATCATTTTCTCATTTCGCCCTCCTTTTTCTTTTGCACCAGTTAAAGCTAATCCGGGGTATGTATTAATTTCAATGTTGACTTTGTGTTTCTAAATTTCTTCGCACTCCCCAATTTGGGCACACGTCCACCTTCGCGTCGGGTTTCCAGTTTCTCATCCAGCAATTGTGGCA
>SMLS01070724.1:0-58765 GCA_004785975.1 Popillia japonica | reverse complement strand
CATGGGTTTCAAAAATGTTTGGAATCAACCGAGCTATCATCTGCGAAAATTTGTTATAGAACTCGTGGAATTCCTGTATATAAACTACATATATACATAAGTAGAAAGCACAAGCAGTTATAAATATTATTGTGAAGCTAGTAGGGTTTCTTTGCTGATATGTAATTTGGCTTATTTGGATTTTTTTCGGATATTTGTATTTACTACAGTAACAAAATTCGGGTTGCTGTTATCAACGGTATAAAGTTATATAAGTGCTGTTAACTACTGTATGTCACTGCTAGGTCATCCACAGGAAGTCATTCGATAATGAGAGTAGATATGTATGTATGTATGTACATATGTAGAAAATGTAAAATGCTTTAGTGTGGAGTTCTGAAGACGCTTTTAAGTAGTTTAAATAAATTAACTGCAATTTTAGATTAGCAGACAACAGTAGAGAATGTATGAGAAATCTTTTAAAGAAAATCATACACTTATACGTACATACATATATACTTACCTTCAATTGTTTCCAAGATTTTACTATTTCTATGAAAATGTTGACATTTACACTATGTTTTACCACCAAACTGTTTAAAGGTACCTGAATTTCTTTACATCTATTGGCAATAAATGAGAGTATCTTTCATTGAATACTCGACAAGCTGTTCCCGCAATTCTTTGCCATTCTCCATGAAAGTAAAAATAAATTTAAAATATCCAAATTTGAGTAAACTGAAATAGGTAGTTTCCATTATTTGGTTTATAAGTTACACAATAATCTATATTTATCTGACACAAAATAGGTAACGGTCAACGATTACAAAAATAATGTTTCCTGACAACAATAATAAATTTAGTGTAATATCAAAGTCATAGCCTACCAGATAAAATATTATTCGGTGATTTGGGAGCATTCATAAATAAAACGAGAATATAAAGCACACTACTGGAGATAGGTATATGAAGTGATACAGCAAATCAATGTAGAATTGAAGTCCGCGGCTAACAGTGTCAAAATATACAGGGTGCTCTATTAAAAAAATTGAGTTTCACAACTTTAAAAATTGTTTGATATGTCATAAATTATTGGACACTCTGTCTGATATAAAAAAAATGTTACTACGTTTTGGTGAGACAACGTTAGTATCTTGCTGTTTTAAAATATCAGATATCTGACATATGTATATTGTAACTGAAAATTAATCGGTTATGTACCTACAACGTAAAAAATTTTCATAAAAATCGTAATATCTTAGAAACAGTTGAAGATAGGTATAGAAAACCCTGGCTGCAGTCGTCATAAAATTTGATGCTGAATTCAAAAACGTAATTATATATAGGGTTTTCCATTTAAAATAACAAAGTTCTAGACGACTTCTGGTTAACCGGAAGTACAAAAAACTTAATAATATTTTAGAAAGTACCAAATTATTCTGATCATAAAATTTTCAAAATTGAGGTGTTTTGTTAAGTCCCAAAAGTTCTAACTAGCCACTTCCGTGGGAAACCCTGTGTGTCTGGGAGTTTAAATGCAATGTATTGATTAAATATTTCAAAATTTATGTCTTAGCCATTAGATTAAGTTTGCAAAAAGCCACTTTAAGTCATATCATTCCACCACAACCAAAAGTATGGAACTAATACGATCGATGACAACTAATATCTATTGTCATTGCCAGTAATACACTTATGTTCTACGAGCTTTGCAGGTCGGTCTCGCAAAAAAAATCGGAATACTTCCTGCTCAAGCGTCGAAAAGTGGAAACAGTCACACGATGCAAGCTCTGGGCTGCAATGTGCCTGAGGTAAAATGTCATGAAACTAAAACTTGTCCAATACCAAGTGCGTTCTCTGATTTGTGTGAGGCCTAGCATTGTCATGATACAGAATTAGCACTTTGTCTACAGGAACCCTACGCAGTCGCCGCTTCAGATTTGTTAGTTTGCTAACAAACACCATAGAGTTGACAGTACAGCAACACAAATTGAGTTGTGTACTAATACCAATCCAGAGAATAATGGGTCCACGACTCGCCTCTAGTCACAATGCTGATTAGCTTTCATGTCATCAGTAATCATTCAGGGCACCCAACCTACAATCTCCTGTAATGCAGTACATTGCAAATAATGTGCCTTTCCTTGTGAAATATTTTCATTCACACAGGGTGTCTTGTTCCATTTATGCAGAAAGTAGGCGGATTTACCATGCTTGGTTCGTATGCCGTTCAAAATTGACCATGTTTTGTGTGGTTTCTCAAAGCTCGGTGGCTTGTGGGTAGTTAATGGGATTCGGTTGTTTTGCTTTTACGAAGCAGGTCTAATGGTGGCTCTCAGTACTAAGAGCCATTCCATGGGTGTGGACCTAATGACGCCGCCACTCGTTCTCAGCGTGTTATTAAATTCGGCCATGTATTCCCCAGAGTTACGCCATTAGACCGTAAATAAAATGTATAGACTGCAACTCGTGTAACTCATTTTAGAAAACTTTGATACAAGAATATTAAAATTACAAACAAAAATATGTCCCTTCAGAACAAATATTTTTTGCAAAGACACGTGTAATATTAAATCTTATTAAGTACTTCCACTATTGCATTTTAAATTTAGTATTAAAAAGTCTGCAACTCTAAAACTCAGGGGTTTTTGTGAGCTTTTATGGTCATCGTAACCACAAGATTGTTGAATAAAATTTGTCGCATCCTGTACATAACACAACCATGACACGATGACTTAAAATAAAGACTTGAAGCGGGGAAGCCTTCAAGCAAATTTAAGAATATTTTAGGATCATTATGTTATAACTGTACCGAGTAGAAATGCTGATATTAAAAAGAAAGTACTATGCGTATAAGGATATTCACCGTTGCAAAGCTAATGCTGTTTCAATTGTCACTCATGCATTTTTATAGATATGTACATGACATTTGACGGCAATATTACTCTGCGCATGCATTATAAAAAGACATAAAAGACAATAAAACCAATCGGTCACAATAGTCACGTATCGTTTTAAATTCCAAAGTCGCTACCGCCAACTTGATAACGGTTCGTTTATTCATAAAGGAATAAGCAGTAATTCGCTTTTGGTTACGTTGTTCAGTGTTCCCCGATTTACTGAGACAAAGATCGAGACTTTTCCCACAATTCGCTTACACGGATAAATATTCAACGAGTTATGCAATTTATAACGTTGCTAGTTTACTATATTCCTTTCGCATTCGTTTGGCGTGTACGCTACACGTCAAGTGGTGTCGTCCGTCATTTGTTCGATGCTCTTTACATATAAGGCGTATCAACGAAGCACTTCAGTATTCGCGGCCGTCTTGACCGATGCTGCTTATTAGAATGCAGACGCGATCACCTCAAACCGTGTCCGTCTATAAATCAGGCACCCTTCTTGATAAAAACAAATACCGCATCTAGCATACAAGCGGAACAAAAGCTATAAAGGAAAACGATACTATGCTTGCTGGATTTTATTTCTTCTTTTGGCGTTGCAAAGAAAAATTGTACTAGTATTTTATTGTTTCTTTTATAGCTAGAACAAATGTGTCAGAACTTTCTATACATGGTCTTTCTTCACTATTCTGTTTTCCAACTTACATGTTTCATCTACTACAGTTAGTTATGTTTAGCTACGTATTAGCCAGAGAAAAACATTACAGATGTACTCTGCGTCATTCTAAATCCATAATGCGACGCTTTCCTCATACATTTCATCAAATTTATTGGTATTTCTCCGTATGATGTGCATCTGCTTGGAACATATATTCTAACCTGTGGATTGGACTTAAGATTTGATAGTATTACTGTAGTAAGTAAGAGGAGGTCAGTGGCATTATTATTCAGTTCGGTTTGTTAAAAAGAGCATGCCTTCCGAAAAAACCTTAAAATCTCCGCAGAACCTTGTTACTGCTCACCATGACACCTTAATTTTAACTATACTGACTTCTCTTTTAAGTAAATTAAATGCATCTTTCAAATTTCTCTACCTAGAAGCTTGTAGATTGGAAGCTTATAGTTTTTACTGAACATGTTATTACACAAGAAAAATGAAACAGATAAACTATCCGTAAGTTGCCTACTGCAGCAGCCGATATAAAGTGTCTTGGTATAATCTAGGAGTCTGAAATATACTGGAAGACAACGAGCACTCTGGTGTTAAAGATTTTCAACTTTGGATTAGCAACAGATTTTTCAGAAAAGCATGAAAAACTCTATCAAAGTTGGAGCTGCACTGGATACAGCATAAAAATAAATACGTCAATGTTTCATAGGTCTTTGTTTCTCCTTTAGTGTGAGCTTCTCTGTATTATTAAATCATTTATTGGTTCTGATTATACTTTTAGAAAGGTTCTGCACAAATTTAGCTGTCAACGCAAAAAGGATTTACTAAACTTTTGGAAGACAGTTTGCTTTTAAAAGAATTGCTTCTTTAATTTCTTCGGAGCACCTCACCTGAGAGAAAATTGTTCTCTGAAATTAAGAATTACATCAACACTCAACATGGGCTCTTCATTTGTAAAAGGTCTCTGTGTAGGACTTTCTTAATTGTAACCTTTTTTGAACTTGTAACGGTAGTGTGTAGTAGTTCGTGTTTGAACCTGGTGCTTCTCCTAACTTGTCCGGTTGTCGAAACGGTTTCGCCTTTATCGACAGTCTCCTAGCCTAAATATGTCAGCTTTGACAGTGTTGTTCACTAAAAGAAATCAGGTTTAATGAAAATTCGTATTGTTTAAGAAGCGCCAAACACTGTTACTATGTTTAAGTCTCACGGGCGTTTCGCTGATTTCGGAGAAAATAAAATTCCAGGTATTCAATTATATACAATTTATTTATTGATACGTATTATTTGACAGAGAATACACCAAGTACAGGCGGTGTTAGAGATAAACAATGATGATTATAGCGAAGAGAAATAAATAACACAAATCATAGTTTATCTGGGTCGCTAACAAGAATACTTTAATAAAGCAGGTACGTTACTGAGTATGTTTCATGAATATGTTGGCTTTAGGTTATGTTAATATCGGCGTTGACGGAGGTGTCGTAGTTATCAGCAATAGTTAGCATTCACGGTCTAGAAAGAGTATGGTGCTACTCATTTCAACAAACGCCGTGTCGGAAATTTGTACGGTGAATTAATGGATGAATTTATAACGGTACCAAAATAAGTGCAAGTTGTGAACTTGGACGGAAATGCAGGAATGCGTCTGGCAGCATCAAACTTAATCGACGTCCACCAAATGGAAAGGCGGAGATGTTTCTAGGAGCATGAAATCTAATCGACGTTCACCAGGAACTCTGGAGGTGTTTCTAGGAGCATCAAACCTAATCGACGTGCCCCAGAAAACTTTGGAAGTGTTTCTAGGAGCATCAAACCTAATCGACGTTCACCAGAAAACACTGCAGGTATTTCTAGGAGCATCAAATCTAATCGATGTTCACTAGAAAACACTGCCTCTCTCTGTGTAATGTATGTGTATTATCTCACACATTTTTGAAATGTTTCCGAGATCAATAAAATTTGAATTGAATTGAAAATGCTCTTTTATATGCGGATCCTCATTCTTCCTCGTGACGTCATGCAAATAGGGAAGGGAGAGGGGGAGAAACGGACATGCTCTTTATCAGACAAAATCATAAATATACAGGTATGGAAAAACGTGAAAATATACAGGTATAGAAAATAATTTAAAATAAACAAGTATGCAAACATTAAAAATAAATCTAAATTTCTAACTAATTTTCTCTATCTTGCAGAGAAGGTATAAAAGGGAATTTTACTCATTAAAACGCGAACAGGTTCGTCACAAACTTACGACATCTTATAAAAAGTGTTACATACAGATTTATGCAGAAGTTTACCACCACTACTATAATTTTCTCTGCACCCATTTCTGGTAATTGTCTAGAACTGCAGTATAATCAGGAATATACAGTACCGAATTAAAAAATTACTTATTGTTTATTTAACGAAATTAAGGTCTATTATAATAAAAATGATACAGAGTATGAGCTCCAGTTCTCTCCAGAAATGACCAGCGGCATCAGACTCCCTGGCATACAGAATTGTTTTAGACTATAGAAGGTATTACAACTTGCTGCTGATATGTTTCGTTGTTGGCGGTGGCAGTTCGCCCTTGTTGATCAGTAATGAAAGAAGAGTTGATAATCCAATTCCAAATAACTGCAGATAATGGTCATTCGAACAATAAATTTTTCAAACGCATGAATTCTGAAACTTCTATTGCCTATTAATATGGCCAAAAGTGAAACATGGGACCCATTCTAAAGATCTGAGACATTAGCCAAGAATTCATTATCTTAATAAATGTGTACCACCATTATTGTTGACTCATAAATTTTCGATTTATACTCAGTTCGTATGATTCTTTTTGGCATTTGTTAAACTTGAAGCATTAGTCGTTTGTAATTTTTTATTATTGATAGGTTTTTCCTAGTAGTTTGGAATTTGTTCACAACCTATAAAATAACATTATTCAGGGCTGTGGACTTTTGAAGCATCTGCAAAAATTGATATATGTACAACTCATTTATTGTTGAAGCTATTAATTCTGCTCTCGTATGAACGTTTGTATGCTGCACACGTGTTCGTTTTTTTTTTCACTTTAAGAGATAACAGGTGAATGTTTTAGTTAATATAAGTCTGACAGTATATTTACGGTTATACTGTATCAATCATTATTGAGATAGATTCAATACCACTGTAATTCCGGTGGGACTTTGTATTCACCAAATTAAAAAGGAAGACCTATAGAGGTATTCTGGATAAGTCATAGGTACTACTTAGATAGCCGAGATGAATGAAATATTCCATAAAGCATGTTAGCACTAGCCATTATCATCAATCATTCTGTTGAACTGAAATAAGAACAAAAATGTGCCAACAACAGTTATCTAACTTTAATAACAACCAAGTTATCAACTTCTGCAGGAACTTTTAAGAAGTCAATTTTTCCATATGAATTAGAAACAAAAGCCGATGCCTCCGTAATGTCCGTTAACAGAAATAAATTTGACTAAAAAAATGACATTGAGAACCAGTTTTCTTTAACTCTTATAATAAACAAGTTTCCCTATAATAGCAGGTAAAGTGGATCAGCCTGTACATATAGTTATAATTACATGCATCAATAGATGCTTTGAAAATATATTGGAACACAATATGGGCGGATAAATAAATAGCATAATACGCACTGGTTCGTTAGTATAACACAGAAACGAAATGTTCGTAATGTTTCTTGCGTCAAAATGAGTAAAAAATGTTCTAGAAATACCTGTTGGAAAAAACGTGAACACTTGTATCCCTCGGAGAAATGTAAATAGATCCATTTTTCACATTTTAATCTGAGCAATCCGATATTAAATTTTCGTGCAATATCTTTGTTACATTGTTAATACTCTTTACGTTAACATGGGATTAAAGAAAAACGTAGATAAATACATTTTTATCATATCATGTTGTGGTAAAGTCGAGCTGAAAGCTGAGTGGTTTGCATAGAAAATATTACTATTGCGGTCAGAAGTATGCAAATATAGGTAATTACATTTCTATCTTAATTATTCGGTTTCAGAGACTAGCAAGAAAATCATTCTAATTTAATCAGAGCCCGAATTATCAATAAACTATGACGACCTCAAGACCCATCATCTTATCGAACTAAATTCCCGCGACTTTACTCTGAGGAATAATAATATGTGAATATGTTATAAACTACATATATATTTAGACAGACAGAAACAGCCGACAGAAATAACCACATCTATTACATAAACATGTATGTACTAGTTCACATGAATCTAGGGTTACTGTAAATGCGACTCTTATAACAGGTGCTTGCGCACTTTTTAGGTGACCAACGCGATAGTATCGCATAGCGGGCACTACCCACGGTCTGCATAACTATTTACAGCTTTGAACCGGACTTCATGCTTCGAACTCCACTATCCTCGTCTGCTTAATCAAGGAGCTTTATCCTTTACCTTCTCTCATTCCTCGTTAATGTTATGACTGTGTACTTTTAATTGAGATTGTCACATATGCTACGTTATTTACGATGATTAACCGCAAAGTTGTTTCAGTCTAAATCTTCGCTAATGAAGTAAAATGTTAGCAACTGTGATAACTTAGTCTCGGGAAAATTACTGTATAATTATCGTATTCATTCAGAGTTATAAAATTGATTTTGTAGAAAATTGACATTTATGATATCAGTACAAGGCGTACAATATTGCAGAAGTTAAAAGCTACGAAAAGAAAAAAATAATTTAATTCAAGATACTAGTATGTGGAGGCATTTTAATTAGTCGTGAATTAATATAAAGTTTAAAACATGCAACATCTGTAAAAATAATGAATTGAGTCGTGCGAATATAGTAGAGAAGACGTACATATTTTGTTATTCTATGGTTGATTTAACCTATATAATCTATAGCTTGGTGAGAACTACTTCCCACTAAGCAAAATACTATCGCATTAACGTTAAAATAACGTGCACATGTGTCGTGCGATGTTATTTCGATATGTGAAATTATATCGCTGTGACATCTACTTAACCTCTTATGTCCGCCTAACAACAAAAATCACGTGAACGTTAGATTACTAACATCAATTCAACATCGGACTTATAACATCGCAGTGATGACTTGTAAATAACATCACATTGATATTGTTAGATGAATGTGATTGTAGCAACCTCAAATTGAATTGTATTCTATAATGCAAACAACCTGCAATGCAGCGACTCAAAATGAGCTCTTCACGTGCTCGGCAAAATATTATTTCAAAGAATCTCCACCTCCAAGCAATATGCTTTGTCGAGTTTGTACCCGTATAATGATGCAACTCGAGAAATTCATTTGAATTCATAGTTTATTTTGCCAAGCACTTGCAGAACCCATTCCGACCCGGTGCATTGCAAGCTGCTTGCACAACCGAGAATACAGCTTTATCACGAGGTATCACATAGCGATGGTAATTGGACGAATAGAGCAAAATTTGTAGCACGTTCAAGGTATCTTGAAAACATATGTGCAAAACTTTGTCATACCCAGACCTTACAGAAATCACATAGCCTTCTGTCCCTCCAAAACTATTGCGAAATTTTTAGAGACATTAAACAATATATTTCAAATATTTATTTATTCAAAATATAAAATCTATGGACATATTTATTTATATAATTTTTTATTTTGAAAGTCTTATGCGTCTTTGCTTTGCGTGGCGAAGATAGTCCATTACATATGTTTCAAAATCTCTCTCTGTCATAATTTTCAAGATCTTCATGACTCCACCTATAAATATTTAGTTTGTCATTAAATTCTAATTTAGTTATACTTAACTGTATGTAAATGGCATTATAAAACGTAATTACATTTTAAAACTTTAATAAGTTTTAAATCTTTAACTTTTATGTTCTGGCCAGTCCAAGAAAAATGCTCTGCAATTCCATAATCAAATACACAATTCAAACATCTGTTTGTGCAGTTTCTTTCGGTATATGGTTATATCCTCCAATAAAACTAAGTTTATGCTCCTGAAATATGTATATGCTGTTATGTATAGATACTAAAGTTCAATACATACCTGGACGCTATTACCAGTTGCAGTTGGTCCTCACATATTTTTGCTTCAAGGGCCATCAAGTTATCCACCGACTTACACATCATTGTGTTATGGAACATTTTACATGTGACAGAAATTTTGAAATATGCTTGTACTAGGCCTGGAGAAATAATAATAATAACTGGACTTTAATTAAAGGCGATATTCATCTTCAGATGTTCTTCCACATAACCTATCATACACGACACATTTTCACAGTATGTAGCTTGTCCACCGGCTTGCCATATCGACATAAATACAGCTACATACCTACTCCCATTTTAACAGTTGTACAAGGCAAACATGGATTAATTTATTCCTTGGGCATTTCTCTATAATAACACCTAATACCTATACGTTTTATATATAAAATTAAATAACAAACTTACCGTTTTTTTCCCTTTATTCTAGGCAAGTTTTACAATCACCAACAAAAGGTTAACATTGAATATTATAAATATAAATGAACCGTTAGCAATTAAAAACGAAGCAGACTGATGGACGTACAATTAGTACACCACACACATCATAAGCAAAATCACAATCAAATATGGCAGCATCGAGTCGGCGCGAACGGTGCCGTACCTAACATTGCATCTTCCTTTTAAACGTTTTGCAAACATATAAATATTGTTATTATAAATAACATCACAGGATTACATTAATTGCATGTTCACTAAACATCTTGAAAGTTGTTAATGCGATAATAATTAAAACATATTTATTAAACGTTATTTCAATGTAACTTAAACAAACGTCTGCAGGCAGTGTCTATTTAACGTTTATTCGCCATTTATGTGTAGACGTTGCTTTTTTTACATGATTTCAACTTTTTGCGACGTTAATCGAATGTTACATGTTTAGTGGGTTTATTGTGAAAAGTTAGTGTTCAATGTAGGCAATAAAATAAGTAAGATGTGTTTAGTAGTTAGTAATATGGTGGTATTATTTTCTCCTTTCAAAACTGTAATATATTAAATTGTAGTCTACACAAATTACTGGTAATTATGTGACGAGATATTATTTTATTATCCACCAAACATTCTTAAAACTACAAATTCATACACATGTATATGCGGTAGACAAGCTCTTTATTTTCTGATATTGTTGGCAATTTATCTTGTATACCTTGTATATACACCGTATGAGCAAGAATTATTTAGATAAAAGGTTGCTTTGGAATTCTATTCGTGTGCCTTTAATTCATCGTCAGTAGTTGAAATTATACGGCTTATGTAAGCTAATCAATTTGTCAAATAAATCTTAACAATACTTATTGTCGTGCTTAGAGTTTGTGAACTGGTATTTTAGAAATGATGTGGAAAAACGAAGTCATCTACGATACCGTAAACTGGGGTTACTTTGCTCCATTTGTTGGTGTCATGTCGAAATGTCGGCGAAAATAATTCCATAAAAGAACAAATTGATAATTTTTATGTTCTATAATATACAGTATGCCTGAAAAAGTTGGGAACATATGGGATAGTTTTTTACTTGTAATGTTACCAAAAAAAGTCATTCTTTATAAAATGTTCTGAATGGTGCATAAAGTAAAAAGGAAATGTTAGAAGTCAATTTTTTTTAATGGTATACGAGTTTGGTTTAGAAATATGAATTTTATAAAAGAGTAAAGTACCTTTGTATTTGACAATATCGAAAACTTTAATTATGGAAAGTTGTTCTATATGGAAAACTATGTTTTAATATGCAATTAAATCAAACTACTTAATTAAAAATTATGTTTAATTGCACTTACTGATTACGTCACTCATAATCAAATTACAAAATTGATAAACATTGATTTCATATGACAAGAATAATCACAAATAGTGGACAAATACGTAATTAGAATTATTTATTTTAAAAATGCAACATCAAATATTACATGCATGAACAAGAAAAATCATGACTAACTAGGTACGTGCCTCAACATATCCACCGTTTCTTTCCAAGCACTTATGTAATTGTTCTTTTAGAAAAAAGAAATTACATTTCTAATAACAGTCGGAATAATATCGTCACATGCTTCCTGGATTGTTCTTTCCAAATGATTAATATTGTCGAATGGTCTTCTTCCATACACTTTTTGCTTCAAGTATCCCCACAAAAAGAAGTCTAGTGGGTTCAGGTCCGGAGACCTTATAGGCCAAGCCAAGTCTACAGATCTTCCAATTACTCGTCCGTTAAAAGTTCGTAGCAGATATTCTCGAACGTATCTGTTACTGTGACATGGCGCTCCATCATGTTGGAACGATATACGTTGTCTTTCTATTAGTGGTAGGTTATCAATAAATTCGAAAATTTTATCATTCAAAAATTCCAAGTAACGTTCAGCATTCATAGTATTTCCCCATGGGTCCCATTATTCTATGTTTAAGAATTCCACGCCATACATTTTTTAGGATTAGTGTGGTTCCCCCAGCGGTAATGTTGGAGGTAAACGTTGCTTCGTCCGAAAAATGTATACACTGTTCCCTAAAATAGTTATCTTCTAGCTCCCCTTGGAACCAAGCACATAATTCCAGCCTATTAGAATCTTCTGGTTTTATTGTTTGAATGAACTGGGGTTTGTAGGGTTTAAATTTGTTAAATTTTAATATCTTTGCAACTAGATCTTTACTTACACCAAATAACGCCGACCTCTTCCTTAATTAATCTTTGGGATTTTCTACTGCTGAGAACATTATTTGGTTTTGAATATCTTCATTAGTGATCCATGCCTGATGTGTCTTTTTAAATTTATTATCAACATTTCCAGGATTCTTGAATTTTGTCATTATTTTACTAACTGTGGCAAAATGTACATTTTTATCGGGATGTCTGTTATTAAAACTTACTGCAGCTTTGCTATAGGTTTTGTACTTATCTCCAACAAATAATACAATTTCAATTTTTGCCTCAAGACTCAATTTCAAAGGCATATTTGTTAGTTCGTGCAGTACAATTAATACAAACTCACGTTTTATAGCGTATTGACATTAGTTATATTTACGTTCAAATTTCAGTTCACACTAACTGCATGAAATTCATTATAATAAATTTTAATGGTGTTAAATTCTCTCTTTTAACAAAACTTGTATACGATTAATAAAATTTAATTTCTGACATTTGCTTTTTACTCTATGGACCATGTAGAATATTTTATAATGAATAACTTTTTTTCGTACATTACAAATAAAAAAGTTTCCCATATGTTGCTTACTTTTTCAGACATACTGTATATGAATAACATTTCAACGGATACCAATTAAAGAAAAATAAACAATACATTTTCAAATTGTAGAAATAAAAAAAGTGTATTATGAAGTGCATTAAACTACCTATGTATATAGGTATATAAGTATGTACACTAGCGACACTTTTTAATTGTACGATCTAAAGCATAAAGAAAGTTTACATACATATACATATGTATCGTGGATAGTAGACAGTTTATTGTATTTACTGGCTTCGTTAAAATATATACATAAAGACAAATGTGTAGTCTTTGCGTTTATATATTTTTTACCGTTTTTGCTGGATTTACGAATGTGCACAATTGAATGCATCTATTATTTGCCATATTTTCGTAGAAAGAAATTTAGTTGATGTTTCACATATTCCGAATAAAGCCGTAGATATTGAATTGTTTTAAAATGTATTTCCGCTGTTTTGCAGATTAATTAGAACTAGAATTAAAGCAAAGACATGTAAATATATAATAAAAAACAATATCTTTATTACTTTTATATTTTTGATATTTATTAAAATACCAATGAAAGTATAAAATCCAGGATATTAAACGATATTGTAATAAAGACTATTATTTTTCAATTTTTATCGAGATAATCACCGATCCTAGTACGTCAAACCACAAATAATTTAGTGTCTCTGCTTTGGAGGGTCGTTTCCACATTTTTAGGGACTTTATCATCGATTTAATGCCTTGTGTATGCTAAGCAATGATTTCGCCAGGGTAGGTCCACATGTTTTTCGTAAGAAAAAGCTACAAAGCGTTTTACATCCCAATATCTCTACAATTTGACAATACATATCTACTATTTTAGGCGAAATCCAAGAAGCCAACGTATTTGGACCTACTTTTCTCCATTTAGGGTTACTTTTCCCTAGAGCGAAGTAACACCAAAACAGCAAGAATTTGCATACCATTACATTAAATTAACAAAAATTTTTGTTTAATATTTCAGAAGAAAAATTCCGTCAACAACACAATAACAAAATGTTATATTAAGTAGTGCGGACATAGATTAAATTTGAATAAGCGCCGCCGCAAACACCAAATTTGGTGTGTAGAGAAATGGAGGTTGTTTTTTGGCTTCGATTGTAATGGCCGGCTGTATCTAAACGAAAGTAGATGGCCCATAACCCCGGTTTACGGTAGTGAAATATAGTGATCTTGGTGGGATCTCAGTTTGATGGCGAAAACTGATCAGCCAATCGCCAAAAATTATCACACATAAGCGATAAATTGCGGAAATATCACTGTTGCAGCTCGTCATTGTGAAGTTGGTTTATGGAGGGTTCTAAGCTCCTATCTGGATACCCTTGGGGATTGATTGCTCTTTCAAAGATTATGGGTATTAATCGTCTATGAGAAACACCAATCCACACCCAAATCTTCTGGGGTTGCAATGGAGACTCAGGAAGTATGTGAGGGTTTTCAGCATTCCACATTCTCATGTTCTGTGAATTGATATGCCTTGAGAAATGAAACCACGCCCCATCTGTACAAATTGTCGAATCCAAGAGGTCATTGTTGCTCAAGAAATGTTGGGTGAACCACTGACAATATAACATGCGTCTGTTATGATCAGGCGGTAACAATTCATGATACGCGTCCATCTTATAAGGAAATAAAACAATGTTCCTACTTAAAATTGTTCTGTATGTATCATATGACACTGAAACTTGTATGACTTCGGAAAGATGTTTCTGCTGCGGTAATTTCTCGAACAATCAAACAATCGTTTGCTCTGTACGGACTGCTGCCCTATCACTACCGCTGAAGTGTGTTAAAATCGCCCATTAAAAAAGTCAGCTTCCAAGAACACAAAGTTAGGAAACTCTTGTCAAATTTCAAGCAGGCAAGCTGCAGTACTGTATATCCATTCCACATTTTCAAGCTTTTCATTACAAAAATAAGATTCAATGTAATTATGAAAATACAATGTTGAATAAAGTCTTAAATCATCATTTTTGCTCATAATATAATATTTGTGCTGTGTATGCATAGAAAAATAAATCAATACATAGATATTTTCAGAGTTAAAAGAAAGCCACACAATAACTAATCGAAATACAAGATAAATAATGACATAATGTAATAGAGTCTCTTCGTATTAAATTCCTGCACAACCTACATCGAGTGAAACATGTTACGATTATTACAGGACGTGCGCTAGCCAATTCAAGGTAGTAGAGGAAATATTAACCATAAAACGGGTCAGCTTTCTGAAAAGTGAATTGAAACAGCGAGCTTGTAAGTGATAAATATGAACGTCACGTCGCTGAAACTGTCACCTGAGCATCTCAATAATGCAGTTCACACCTAAAACGACACCGCATGGTGCTTTCAAGGTATTTATGTATTTAACGTGTCTTTTAGAACAGAACGGTAACACTAACATTATACGTATACACGTATGTAGGTAAGTACATAATACATGGCCTGCTATTTTACTGATTCACAAGATTACAAGTGTTTTACGATTTAGTTTGAAAGAATATCTTATCTATTTTGTTTATTATTTAGTTAGTAACCTATTCGTTATTATAGTAAACTTATTATTAAGAGGTTAATTTTATGATTATAATGATTAATTAGTTTGGGCTGTTCATCTTTTTATCTGTCAATAACTAAAGAAATTAATAAGATATTTACTGTAATATATAATTATCTTTCTTCTTTTTCTTCCATTATTTATATCACTTCGATAACAGATTCTGCTATGTTCATTACAATGGCTTTACATTAAGCTCATTTAAAATTTCTTCCGGAGTACCACAGGGCTCAAACTTGGGTCCTTTGTTATTTAATATATATTGTAATATGTTGGCTTAAGCAGATGATCTTAAAATATATCAAGAAATTACTTCGACATCAGACTGCATTCGTCTCCAAAACAACTTCAATTTAATCAGCACTTGGTGCACGGAAAACGAAATTGAGATAAATTTACAAAAATGCTCTGACTTATTCGAGCATCAAAAAACCGTACATTTTTGACTACTACGCTAATCAAACACTTATGCCCAGGCCGGCACTTGTTAAAGACCTTGGTGTACTATTTGATTCGCACCTAACTTTTGCTGACCATATTGTTGCCGTCAGAAATTCGGCCTGCACATCTTACGGCTTTTTAGTAAGATCTAGTAAGATGTTTACAAACCTAGCAGCTTTAACAAAGTTGTATTGCGCTGTAGTTCGCAGTAAATTCGAATATGCGTTCCTAGTGTGGTATCCTCACTATACCTACCAGCAACTTACACTGGAAAGAGTGCAAGAACGATTTTTGAATAAAAAGGGAACAAAGTTTACATCAACGATTAGACAATGCAAGAAAGAGAAGTACAAAAGCTTGTTAGGGACAAAGCAAGAGAAGAAAGATATCGTGGGAAGTGAGTAACGGTTACATATCACAATTTGATAATCGATGGACAGGAATGGAAATGGAATACTTATACAGAGACACTAACCAGCAAAGAAAGCACAACCACCGAGGAGTGTCAACTCAAAAAACTAATAACGCCAACAAATAAAACTGATAAAGATGATGGATTATGCTAAGAAAATGGACATTACGACTGAGGATGAAGTGAAACCGCATTACGATCATACATATTTAACTACGTGGAATGTAAGAGGGACTTATTATACTGAATCATTCAAGGACCTGGATACGGAAGCAGAGAAAAAAATACAAATTCTGGCAATACAAGAAACAAAACAAAAGGACGTGGCCGTTACAGACCCAGATAACTATGTATTCTTCAGTAGTGGTGATAATAAGAATAGAATTTTTGGAACTGGGTTTTTAATTTCGAAAAAGTTGAAACATATATATAAGGTGAATATCAGTGTGGGGACAGGAAAGATTGCTCGGTGATAGATCTGTTGTTTGCAATAAAGGAACTTCAAGCACTGTGTAATGGTCATAACACAGTGCACGCCATTTTTATTGATTTAAAGCGTGTTTATGATTCCGTAAGAAGACCTATACCAGGCGATGAAGGAAATGCAAATCCCTAACAAGCTAATACGATTAGTGAGACTAACTTTAGAGAGCTCTACTAGCAAAGTGCGGGTAAACAATGCAATTTCAGAATCTTTTGAAACTACAGTTGGATTGAGACAAGGTCATCCGCATTCTACGGTGTTGTTTAACATAATACTGGAAAAACTTATCAGAGAGTAAAATAAACTGTACCGGAACAGTATTCAATAAAAGTCACCGATGCCTAGCGTAAGCGGACGACATAACGATACTTGCGATAACAAGGAAGGAGCTCGAAAGTATAAAAATATGTTGTTAAAAATATGCACATGAAAGCTACAAAAACTGTAGAAGTCACACGAAAAGAAATAGTGATTCATTTAGAAACTGGTAGGCAAATGCAAATTGAAAAGGTTAAGAACTATGTGTACTCGAGTGTATAGCTGTCGGAGGAAGGGGATATTAACTCCGAGATTGCAGCCAGGATGGTAAGAGGAGATTGGAGCGCTGGAGCAATGAACTCATGAAATCAAAGAATATCTCTCGAAGGGAAAGGATCCAATTATACAAAACGATAATTCGAACAGTTACTTATGGCTGTGAGACGTTGGTGATGAATAAGAAAGATGCAGAAAAGCTGGAGGTCTGGGATCGGAAGATACTTAGACGAATGTTTGGGCGACGAAAGGGAGACGACCACTGGGAACGGAGAAGTAACCACGAAGTAATGCAGCTGCATGGAGAAGCAACAGTAACCCAATTTGTTATAGCCCAACGTATAAGATGGTTGCGACATGTGCAAAGACGAGAGGACCACCGAATAGTGAAGAAAATTTTGCTTTTAATATCTTTAGTAAATAGTAAACAGGGCCGTCCGAAAACGAGGGGGTTACAAGCGGTGGAAAAGGATTTAAGGAGAAAGGAATTTTTAACTGGCGAGAGAAACCAAAGAATAGGGAACAATGGAAACAAATAATCAAGCAATGGGCCTAAAGGCTTGTAAACGCTTATATATATAACAATTCCACATAGATTCACAGTTAATTCTCTATGCTAACATGATGCAATACAATACTTCCCGTAGTATGACAGAAAGGAGTCTAATTTTCTAAGACTATCAAACTATCTAGATTTACAACCGTATTTCCCTTTTTTGTAATAATTTGCAACAATTTAGATTAAACATATATTCTGTACACCGGAATCGAAGTTAGGATTAGATTAGACGCGCTACATCAGTTAAGGCGATTTGTTTGTTTGGTTTTGTATTATTTATTATAAATTCGCTATGACGATTCAGGCCAGTTTAGCTATCGTCAAAAAATTACTACTAAAACAAAGTAGTTTCTACTTTTAATAGCTCATATCGAAGCAAAGGAAGCAAGCAACTGCCTGATTTAAAATTTGTTCACAACGACACCATTTTGGGGTTTTGAATTGAAAATATTCTGGTTGAAATGGTATTTATTCTTTTTATTTAGCAAGTACCTTCAGATACAGATGAAGTCTTCCAGCATCCAGTACTGTTTTAGCGTTACTAAATCTGCTCTATTTTCAACCAACAAAGAGGTAAAAGAACAGCTGCAGATTTGTGTATTCTCCTGAATGAGGCAGCATTAAATATTTTTATCGCCGCAAGAGATACTTGTTCCTTTTTTGGATATTAAAATGTCTTTTCTGATTAATGTTAAGGACGGAGCATGGTAGGTTTTCTATAAAATTCCAAACGTCCGATCATTACAAATTTTCTTCTAATTCACATAAAATAATAGCTTAATAGCTTGCCAGTCAGATACACTTCAAGCTATTCCAGTCTTCCTGCTCAACGACCACGTATTAGAACTTTTTCAGAACCCACTAGAGCTCTTTTATTTTTTACAAGGTGGTGTTATACACTTCGACTAACCAAGCATAATTGACATTTTGATGTGATCTCGTGGTTTTCCACAAATTGGTCCAGCACTGTTGAAACTTTGCTACCAGCTTCAAGTACTATCTATAGGTCAACGAGGTATAAAATTGCACTGCTTGTTGTTATAAATGCTTTTCTTACAGCGGCTGGCATCAGGATTGTTTAAACGGTGGGAAAGATTTAAACCTAAATAAAACTAACTGAGTATTTACGCACCTAAAACTTTTACAACTGCATATATAACTTCACTGTGCTTCTTGTACTGTTATCTACAATTTTATGTGTTTCCCCAAATTTGTTTTAATTTTATGTCTTTTCCCGAATTTGTTTTGATCCACTTAAGGTTCTCGCATAAAGTAATCTCAGTCAGAAGTTTCAAGCTATTGCAGAATATAAAACAGCTACAATATTGATCGTTATGAGCTTTAAAACACTAAGTTAGTAGAAACACAACTCAAATATTCAGTATATTGCAGATATATACTATGAAAGATGTTAAAGCTTTAAACTGTTACATTCTTAAAAATATTCCTGCCCTGCTTGTACAGTTTCGTACAAAAAAACGTAAAGTGAAGATTATTTTAATTTGTCTTAAACGTATCTTATTTAGTAAATTGCACTAAATAGCTTTCATAAGATAAATACAGCGAATAAGTGAAAATGTCTTGAAAAACAAAGCGTTTTGAATTTTTACCGTTGCGTCGCGTCGCCAAGACTAATCAATTAATATTAAACAAGGCGCAGGCGGTTGCCGAATTTGCCAGACAAACGTTTTGGCTACGAATCCACGAAAATAAAGACGTGCCCCGCATTAATGTACGGCAAGCGCGTAAACTGCGACAATAACACTCGGAATACGAATGACACGGCCTCCCCAAGTGCATCATCGTACGCGTACTCCAGGGTCAGATGTCGTCGACCTGCTGCCATTCAGCAGAGAGAGAGAGTGACATGCTCCTCCTTAAGTACTTTATTCGATTTATTGAAATCGTACGCGTCGAAGAAACAATATCAAGCTGTTGTTATCATCGTTGGTAATAACGGCCCTGCTGAGTGTAGTTACCTTAATAATAATTTGATCTGTCAGGATAATATGTATGTACTATTTCCATTGGAATGAAATAGCAACGTGATTATAAGATGTCATGTAGAGAATAATAATGAAGACACTTACAATTTGTAACGATTACACAATGTTACGTATCTAATATTGATTATGTAATTTGGAAATTCCTAAAGTAACTGTTGAAAATTTCTAATCACTTTAATTTCAGTGTTCACCATTAAGGTTTCTATGAGAACTGAGCATATTGCATGCTATTAAAACTTTATTAAAAGAATGAACCAAACGCAGTAAGTGTTTCAGCATTCCTAGGTATCATCTAAACGCTGTATTACATTTGCGCATCACTGTACGGGCTTCGCTTACCATAAAAGACACATTATAACTTTAAATTGCTTTTTTTTGTTTAGCAGTTGGAATTATAAAAATATTTTTAAAACCTAGGTACTCATTTGTGAAAATATTTTTCACAGTCTCAATCTTTGGAATTATTTTAATTTGTTGTGAAATCTATCAAACTCTGCGCCTACTGTCTAAAGGCAAATACCATTAAATGGTATACGGAGAATTCCAAGACTGATAAGGAAAGAGATGTGGAAGTATTCGGACCAGGAATCAATTACTCAGAGCCAATGGAAACTTTTCGCAACGTTTTCCAAGCAGAGATCAATGCTATTGGAAGATGCGCTCAACTAAATCTTGGTAGGAATTATCGGAAGCCAAGCATTGCATTTTTTTCCAATACTCAAGCAGCCATACTGTTGCTGGGTTTTAACACCATCAGATCGAAATTAGTCTGGGAATGATTAGAGAAATTAAACAATCTAGGCAGAAAGAACAGGGTTGCACTATGTTGGGTACCAGGACACACTGGAATCAGTGGCAACGAGAAAGCTAAGCTAGCAAAGAAGGCCGCCACAACATTATTTATGAACCGGAACCATTTTGCGGAATAGGGACGAGCACCTATGAAGGAGAAGTCAACGATAGGCAGCAGAAACTGAGAGCAACCCTGTGGGAAAACATTTTTTTCTTATTTTAGAAAGCGTGTAATTTTTCAAGGAGAAGCCTAAGAGCTTTTGTTTAGTTCAAACACCCCCTTTAAAAGCTTTCGCACTTATTTGGAAACAGCTGGCATCATAATATCATTTTTAGAGATTTAAAGATTGTATATTTTTTGTAACTTTGTCATGTTTAAATGTGAAAATACTTTTAACAAGTGTAAAATTATGAAAATATGGCAGTGTATGTGCACTGTTTTTTTGTGAAAGCTGTCAAACTATTAAAGTGTTTTATTTCCTCAGGTGATGTAGTAGTGAAAATACAGCTTACAACTATAGCTGCCATGGTATAAAACAGGTGCTATGTTCCGATTTTTACAGGTGCTACTGTCAATTGTATAATATACTTTACACACATGTCAAATTATAAGGCCAATAAGTAATCATAGATTTGACAGTTGAATAAGTTGTCGTTTTACAGTTTTAGGGTGGTGGTTAGGTTATTGGAAAGTTTGTTTTCAAAATATTTCCGATAGCCGGACAACACTAAAAAAATGATTTTATCATTTTGATAGTCCGTTTATCAACACATTTTTAATTTCGCTTAAATTGCGAAAACGTATGTTTTTACAATTTTCAAGTCGTAAACGCAATAATTTCTTTACATTATCAAATTCTTTTTTTTACATTTTGGCAGTTAAAATTATTATTTAAGCCAAATTTTGCAAATCGTCAAAGCAGTTTGCTTCCACTGTTTCAACAGTTGCAGACATTATCGTTTGCCGAAAGTTTTTATGAAAACATGAAAGTATTCTTATTGTTTACTATTATACTCTAAACCCTAGTTAGTATAAAATCATGATCGGTTACTTGCAACTGACAAAATACATTTGACAGTTGTAAAATTGTGAACTTAATTTATTTAGTACAGTTGTCATAATTGTAACAGTTTCTAACAGCTAACACACTGTTGCGATGATTACAACCACACAACTACTAAATCACTTCCAGCAGCCACCAAAATATAAAGTCATTAATGTATCCTTGACAGCTGTCAAAATGTTAAAGTTATAGAAAAGGGATGCAGGTAGAAGTTGAAGATATGAGGATTTTCTATAGCTATCCACCAAGCGAATAATCCACAGAACACCAAATTTTCATTTTTTTATTTTTCTTTATGAATTATACCTATACAAACTTATTTTGTTTTATATTCCTAATAATTATTATAAAAACAAATTTCTTCTATCACGTCTGGTATTATAAACAAATGAAATTCATATTGACCATACAATACTGACACTAACTAAGGATATGCTATTCTGGGACGTATGTAGAAAATCTTTCTTTTCACTTTTCTTTTATATTGGGATGAAGAACATTCTGAAATTAAGTCCAACAGTAGTCAGCAAACATCTCGCTATTCCACTTGCCCTGATAGCGTTTTTCAATAGTGGAAATATCCTGATGAAGTCTTTCCCCGTGCTCGTCACTAGCATCGCCAAGATTCGGGGGAAAGAAGTTCAGGTACTAATGCAAGAAATGTATTTTAAGACTCATATTTCAGCGTAATGCATGGTAACATTTTAGAAGTCCGCTAACAGTTTCCTCCTTTTCACATCTTTTACTTCCCAAGAAATTCTTTGTCACACTTTTAGCGGCAGAAGGTAAATTAGGATAGGTAATTTTATCCTTATTTTTACTGGAAAACCCGAAGGTCTTTGTACAGCAAAAGTAGCAGTCTGTCGAATAATTCTTTTGTTCTCGCCAAATTATAACCGTACCAAATGGCATAGCTATGCTCTTACTTTTTACCCAGCACCTCAAAGTAACAGCACATCGTGTACAAACCATGTGAGGGATCCACAACTTGTCTTGATTTGTAATTTTCAATTTAAAATAAAGATTATACGATTTTTCTATTATAGGTGTAATATTTCGTCTATGCTGTTGAACTGTGAAATCTCCACATACATAAAAAACTGTTAGGATTGTTTACGCACCTACGGGATACTGCGAATTCAAAAAACGTTTAACTAATGTTACTACCATACATTGAGTCAATTTAAGTCGAATATCGTGTTTGTAGGGTCTTATATAAAGTCACATATTCACAGATCTACTAATTCCTTGATTTGATTGGTTCTAGAGAAAGAAAGGGAGTGATTTAACGACTATGACGTACAAATGAAGCCCAAACATGTAAATCCTGTTCAGACACCCCCATTAGCATGCTAATAACTTGATAGTTTTTTTTAATTTACTAATAAAAAATATCCTTAGACATATAGTACATTTAATACATTATATATAAAAAACCATATCTCAGAAACCTGACGTGATAGCCAATTTTTGAAAATATTTTCAGAATTACAATGAAAAAGTCCATAACGTACACCTATCAGAGTGTAAGAAAAAAAACCTGTTGACCAGTGGATAATTAGACGATCCTGACTCAACTAATAAAATTTTGAATCAAACACTTCAGTACTAATAAACTCATTGTGAATTATATTTTATAGATATTGCAGCAAACTGAGATATTTAAAGAGAGATTTGCGTCCAATAGGATTAATTTTTTTATTTAAAACACCGAATCGATTAAGAAAAAATATAAAACTTAAAGTTATATTTAGACCATGACGTAAAGCTATGTAAACCATAAATTCAGGAAAGGATTATTTAAAGATACAAATACTGTTTACTTTTAAATATTTACTTAACGCAAGAAGTAAATTTGTGTGCTGGAATACGTTAGCTTTGACACAGTACAGTAATGGTTCTGATCTATGTGTAATTTTAATATTGCAAGAATGCAAGTAGTATACACATTTGTAGTTGGTTAGGAAAATATTTCTATATGCACTCTTTATACCTTTTGATTAACAAAATTTTATCATACAGAAAAAAAAATAAATTTTCCCGTCCAAGAATTATTAAATAAAACTACTCGTAAAACGTAGTTCATAAAGTTAAATGAACGGTTATACATACATACATGTACTTACATTCATATATACATACATACATATGTAATCTTACGTTAATCGAATGTAGTGACACCGTTTGTTCCGCACCGACTTTTAGTATTGTAATCAACTATAGAGTAATAAAAAATTTAATTTTATTACAAATACTAATGGAAGTTTCGTACGATTTGAATCCTGTATCGTCTGTACTATTATTTTACTGAATAGTTACTACGTCTATATATGCAAATGCATAGCCATGTTGTCGACTGTCCTACAGTTATATTATTACCCTAGTAATTGAATTTAATTGGGGTTGTTTATCTTTTAGCATCCGAATGGATTATCGGAAGCGGCAATCGTTAAATAGACAATTTATGCAGGAAGATCTATGTGTGTACGCATACAGTGAGTTCTACATCTTTGATGTTCTAATGTACATATGTATGTATGTAAACCCGTATGTGTGCACATTCTAGTGCTGATTTGCCATTCCGTCATCTTTGTAAACAGTTCGACAATCTTGTTTTATGAACGTGCTGTGGTATATAAGCAACTTGTAGTATTAACTACAAGTAAAAAAGCTAAACAGCTGTTTACGATCATTCTGCTGTTTTAACTTGAAAGGGGAAGCTAATATTTAAACTTAACAAACGCTATATTACGTTTGAAGATGTATAATTTTTTATTGTACATAACGTTAACTTGCCCAATTTATAAAAATTCTAAAATCTTTTAAATTGATACTAAAACAATTTGGCTCAAATGTTACAATACGTGTTACGCCCAGAAGGAATCATTCGTTTAACTTGATTTTTTGCTGTGTGATAGTTTTACATCAAACCGAAGCGATTCCACGCAAAAAAATTAATAATTTGTTTTGCGACCCCGCAACTGAGTACATTCCTGAACACGTCTAGGTATCGCCAAAATGAGATGGTTGATGGTGGCCCCTCGTTCCCAGCAACTTGAACTTCGTTGATTAACTGTACCAAAGTATGGGGAGGATGGTGTAAAGTGGACAGTCTCCTCCCCATGATATCTCACACATGTTCGACGGGGTTCAAACCCTGAGAACGGGGTGGTCACGGCAAAACATTAACGCCTGCTTCTTGGAGAAAGTCTATAGTTCGACGAGCAATATGGGGACGTGCATTGTCTTGCTGAAAGCCGACGCGTGGACAGCCATCTAGATAAGTAGTAAAATGATTTGTAGGACATCATCAACATAATCGCGCAGCCGTCATACTGGCTCGAATAAGCAGAAGTGGTGGTCGGCTACCACAGCCCTCTTCCCCCCCACACCATTGCTCCAACAGTCCTGTGTATATACATGGACATGCGTCTCAACAGCAAACCCAATATCGCGTAGCTCTTCATGCTGGCTTCGTACCCTTCTGCGGCCATCGTGCATACCTAGACAGGATCACAATTCGTCGCTGAAGCCGATATTATGCCATTCTGCTTCCCAGTGCTGCCATTCTCTGCACCAGCTCAAGCGTTGAGGACAGTGGTCCGTAGCCACAGGAAGCGCTAGTCGTGGACGGTATGAAAAAAGTCCCAAAGGCTCGAATGCGGCGATATAGTGTACGCATAGTAACAGGTCTACCTTCTTCTCCAAACCATTGATCAGCGATTTGACGCGTGTAGCAAAACGGTCTCTTGGAGCTATGTAATTGTCTGACGCACCTATCGTGACGCTCTGTGGTAGGCTTCGGTTGACCAGTTGGTCTTCTTCATGTTCCTCTCCATGTCATTAGGAACTCTAGGCATTTTGTTACGCTTAACACCTGTAGACAGACACGCCATAACTAAATTTTTCTATATTACTCAGCTCTCATAAGAATGTCAGTATACATGCATATATTGATAAACCAATCAAGAAAAAACACATTTTATTTCTATAATTTCTGGATAATCAAATAGGGGGCTTTGTAGCTCTGCCATGTAGTGTACTCTGCATTTGATAGGATCTAGCTCCAAAATAGGTGGATTACCGTTTCGAAGTAGTTTATGAGACTCAGAAATAGTTTTTGCTTGGAAATTATGTGTATATATTCCTGGGACGGATGAATCTACGTTACATGCTCTTTGTTAGCACAAAAATAATAAATATGTAATAATGCTATTGAACACATTTACATACACATAAATTATGCATTGATAGCTACAACGATAGCTACAATACAACTTAAGACGCTGCTAAAACTAAACTAAAACCCGCGAAAAGACGAAACAAAGAAGGTATTGAAAATATATTTTGCACAAAATACGAGTTTTTATGATATTGAGGGCTTTGCAACCTTTGCAAGTCTTCTGATAGCGAGAAGATTGAGTTGCCGTTGCCTTCTAACATGCCTCCCCAACGTTCCAGTCAGAAGATTTTTGCCACTAGCGTGTTAGACACGTCCAGCTGCTGTAGCTCTCTCACGTATTTCACCCACTTTCCACTTCTGAAAAAGCTACTTATATTAGTGGCAAAAGTAGAATTTTTAGTTATATGTATATTTTTTTATTTTTTTTTATTTTCGTGCTTTGTTTTATTTTGTTGTTTGTATTGCTTATGTTTAAAATGCGGAGGCCCTCATAAGCTCTCATTTCTCAAGTTTTGTGTTTCTGACATATTTTTTGAAAGTAGCTACTTGCTACTTAAAAATAAAAAGCTGTTAGCAGTTTATAAATACATCACAACGGATTTTCAGGTATAAATTTTTGTTGAAGATCTATAGATCTATAGTGCAGCAACAAAAAGAAAAAAAAATTATTGTTAATTCTGAAGATAAATCATTTAATGTGTGGGAATATTCTGGAACGTATTTTAACATGTAGTTTACAACAGCAGAATGAGACTGAATATCCAATACAAATATTTTAAACATTGTGCGAAGCGTTTAACAGTTAGTATGGCGAATATCCAATGATTTTAAAAGCAGTGGTATTGGATCAAAGCTATTATGTGACTTTGTCTAAAGCCACATGACATATGATCTTTTACAGTAAGAAGCTGATTTAAGTTTCGTCCTGGTTAAACATTCCAAAAATAAGAATTAATAAAGATAAATTCCTACAGCCACTAAACCAAAATTTCAACAATCTTGGTACCATCACGGTTGTATTCGCTGATCACAACCATCAGAGATACCAGCGGAATGGACAGCGATAAATTCCAATTCTGTTTCAATATAGTGAAACGGTAGAACACAAGATTTTGGGTGACTGAGTGGCGGTACCCTGGTAAAAATGCCCTTTACTTTGCAGAAAACACGCTTCTTCAGTAATTTGGACATCAATTGGAACTGGACGCTTCAAAATATTCACAGATCGTTTTAACCCAAGATGTGGAAAAGAATTTTTGTATTTGAGGAGATATTCCTCGAAGTTTAAAGGAAAAATTGTCAATTTCGTAGTACTCGTTTACATAATTCGAGGACATAGTAAAAAAGATTGCCTGCTGGGTATGAGAAACAGCACTAGATTGAGGTGTTCGAATCGGCTCGCAGACGATAGCAGTACTATTGTAAAGGACTGGTACTCCCCTCGAATTAATTGTCGTTTTGGAGATACAGTTAGCATCAAAACATTTCAGAGATAAAACCATACAGCACACTTTTGATAACTAAAATTACATATCCAGAAGAGTAGCGGTAGGTTTGATATAACTCCATTGCACCACACTCAAAAGAAAAAGGTAGGAAAAAGGGTTTTTTGGTTTTGAGGAGACTGTTCGAAGTGAATAAATAAGGAGAAAAAATTGAATTTACGATGACGTAGGAATTCCAAACTCCTGACAGATGATAGTAGCGGTATCATTAAAGGATTGATAGGATTGACAAATTACTTGTGAATATCGGGATACAATTAAACAGGACAGCATTTCCTACAACAATTACACCTCTTTATTAATTTCATAAAACCCATATGTAACTTCTTATGATGATATCAATATTGGTTACTTTTGACATCAATTTTTTGGTTAAATTTTAAATTATACGGTTGCTTAGTCAATTATATTTTATGGGCAGTTAAAATGGTCGTAACTCTGGCCCATTCTTACTTATTTTTGCGAATAACTTTATTTCGTCATTGTTTTGTGTTCTGAATTGTCCGTTTTAATGTTCAATATTTATAGTTACCAGGAAGATATCAATTCGCTGCTACGATCAACGCTGGTTAATAAGCCACACTTTGAGTTCCTACTGGGGTTTTGAGCCTACATAGTCCCTCACTATGCAGCTGCGCCTTTCAGTAGAACCCATGGTCATTCATATAATCCTTCTAATACTCGTAGTAAAATGTTTTGAAGCAACTTATGTGAATTTAAAATTCAGTTATATTTAAATAAATTCAGTTCGCATTTTTGGTTATTTTTATTTTATTTTTTATTATATTATTTATTTTTTCTTATGTTACCTATCTTACTTTTTTTAGTTTTTTTTTATGTTTGGCGTTTGTTTCGTATAATAATTGGTAATTATTTACTTACCTGTCATTTACTATAAATAATTTATAATAAAAATTTCAGCTTCAATAATTTTAAACAAGATCTATCAAAAATTATCTCTTCCTGGATATTCTTCTTTAAATACCACCATACTAGGCAAATGCGGCTCATATGATTGTCTATTGTACGAGCATAGCATCATGCAGCACACTCAATGTTGCTGCTTATTATTTGTACGTACACTACCTCGCAAGTAAAACGTATTCCTCAATTAAAGACTATACAATGTTGGAAACGGTTAATTTCCTCTTTCTGCACGACACGCGCAAAATGTCCTACCATTATCATCGCGCGTTTATGGTGAATCATTAACATTTTACGCTACCTAAAAATGTCGTAGTAAAATACCAATATCTACCTCACAGGAAAAGATGCGGCTAAAGTACATAGTGTCGACGAACGAACAAAACCTTCTTTTTTATTTTCTTTCTCCGTATCGCACGGCCGTAGAGGCGCATCAGTTGCCACATCGAAATCACGAAGTCCGTTACGGCCATTCAAAAATTCCTGCATCGCAATATCGATAACATTCAATTTCTTCGCTGTCTAGTTTTATTTATTAAAGTGTGTGTGTACAAATTATGTCCGTATTGCAACAACATTCTTAAGGTAGCCTACCGTTATCTACGAATTTAAAGTCAGTTTATGAAGACCGGCAGTATGTTTATTAGAAATTGCTTCGCCTAACGGCTAGTATTAACGTTCACATGCTATGTATGTAAGTTGAAGTAATGATAAACAATAATGCGAATAGTATTTGTACAAATTATTACAAAAATTTTAAAAAATTTAATATTCAACGAATGTTATATTCGTAAAATCTCTGTATTCCCTTTTAAGAGAGTACCACAGGCAAACTTTAATATTTACAATTTGCAGTTTTTATTTTTAAATTATTTTAATTTATTATTTTTGATAGCGTTTCTTGCTATTCTTGGTAGCTTCAATTTAGTCGGTGCAATTTCTTTGTTGTTTACTTCATGCATAAGTAGTGAGAGCTTGGATGCCTTTTTGGAAGTGTATGTTGTAATTACGTTAAATACTAGTTGATCAGATTGCTGCAAAATACTGTTTGAATTAAAGGAAGTAGGTTTCACTACTAAGTACGATTTTTCTTTGCGAGTAATGGCTCAGATGGAAATTGATCTCGGATAGTTAGCCCGTATTTTATGGAAAGATGAAGCACATTTTACTCTAAATGGTGGAGCCAATACTAAAAACTGTAGAATATAGTTTGCAGAAAATCGACAAGAAATCGTTCAAGAAGGTCTTCATGACAAGAAAGTCACAGTTTGGTGTGGCTTTCATGTGGATTTTATCATTGGTTCGTATTTCTTCGCGAAAATGCAGAATGCAGAAGTCCTATCTGTAACTGTAAACGGTGAACGATATTTGCAAATGTTAAGAGATTAGGTTATTCCACGGTTGCAAAACGAGCACCACGGAATTGAAAACATAACTTTTATGCAGGATAGAGCACCTCCGCACATTTTGCGACCTCTCAAATAATTGGCAACGAAGGTTTTTCAATATCGTGTGTTTAGCAGACATTTCGTGGCATTGGAATAAAGTTCTATCTGCATTTTTAACGTAAAATGAAATTTTTACATGTTAGAAATCTGTATTTTTTTAACTATCTAATAGTGCAATCACTAAAGACCTCAATTGGCAAGTAACCATAATCTCGGTGCTGCATAGTTCTATCTTACCGTAATCAAATAACTTTTTAATTATCTCCAAAATGGTGTAGTCACACATACAACTTTGTTATTCCAATGCCACGATTTCACAAATTCATGGCCAGCAAGATCACCTGATCTGAACCAAGCAGATTACTGGTGGTGGAGTTATTTAAAAAGTTTAGTGCTTGGAAGACGACCAAGAACGCTACAAGAATTAAAAGATCATATTATGGAACAAATTGGTACAATTTAACTAGAAACGTTATAGAATGTTACGTACAATTTGGAGGAAAGGCTGGTAATCTTACAACAACAAAATGGGAAGCATATTGGTTTTTTAATTATTATTATTATTATTATTATTATTATTATTATTATTATTATTTAATATACTAAAACCCATTCCTTAAACTAGAATTCATCTGTTTTCTATTATTAACTTAATTTGTTAAAGAGCTATAATAAATCAGCTATATTCCTTATTTTATGATACATAACTCCATATTATCTACTGCTTCATATGAACGTACTAATTTGGAATTGGAACAAATATGTAATAGGGTACATATTATTGTAACTGTATTGTAACTTAAACGTTTCCAGTTCTAACAGAAACGTATTTTGCTCTTGAGGCCTCGTTTAAAAAGTGATTTTTCCATAAAATGACAAAGAATGTAACGGTGTTTGCCGGCAAGCCTATTGTTTCCTCTAACAAACTAGGTGTATTGTGAAAATAAATAAAATGTAATGCAACTAAATCCGAAAATGTTCACTTTTCAGTAATTAAAAAAATAATTGAAGTTGAGTATAAAACTAAGTATAAAGAAAATGTTCAAATAAACTCTTAATTACATTATAACTATTTGCGGATTTTTTTCATAGTCTGTACCATATTCATGTACTTTAATTATCTAATGTTTACAACTGTTGTCATGCTAACTACTCTACTCTATGCCTACTCTACTTCCATTAACATATGTAACATATCGTAGCCTTACAGGCTGTACAAATCTACATCCTGACCTGGTATACACATAGTTTTTATCTTTAGTATTATTAACATTTGTAACATTTTTATTTTTCACATACTTATTACTATTCCCACTTAAACTAGTATCATTATGTCTATTACTACCTATAATATTGTCGTTTTTTAGGTCTGCATCTAAATCCATATCTACACCACTTTCCTCGTTCATCGTATTTTGTGAATGTTTCATAAATGATGAGTTATTTCTGAGAATTGAACCATCCTCATTTTGCACTACGCCCGATGTACATTAATTATTTTATCCGGAATCCATACATTTTCTTTCCTCACAACAACATTTCCGTTCTTTGTAAAATTTGATTTGTCATGAGCTGTTCTGTCATGATATATATCTTTTGACATTAACCTATTCTTCGCGTTTCTTATAGCGGATGTAAATGACTTAGCTTAAAGCTTCGATAACTTGTTTTAAATGTAAGAAAAACAGAACATAAAGCTGCTGAATGTTGGACTAAAACTAATAATAGAGGCAGGGCATTTAAAAGTTATCGCAGAGGTACCTTTCGAAGCCGAGCCAACTCAGTTGCACCATCTACCAATGCTCATGAAGCAGAAACAGAAGTGTCATTTGTTGCATTAAATTGTGATATAATAAATGATAATTCTCAATTTATACTGGATTCTGGTGTAACAGAACATTTAGTAAAAGGTGAATTACGGCAATATGCAAGAAAAATAGAAAAGTTGAATCGAAAAATAAAAATACATATTGCGAATGGAGATACGATGGAGGCTGAAGAGAAGGCTGAATTTGTGGGCGAATGCGAAGGTCAGCAAATAAAATTGGAAGCATTAATAGTAGATGGAATAAATCATAATCTGTTAGCTGTCGCTAAATTAGCGGATACAGAACGTTTCAAAATGAAAGTATGAAAATAATAGGTAAAGCATTTAATATATTTGGAAATAAAATAAACAATTTATATTTCTTAAAAATACATTTTACAAAAAGAAATAGTGTACAGCGGTAAACACATGAAGTATGTAAATAGTGTGAATATTTTAGAAGAAGCAAATGTATGGCATCGTAGATTAGGACATTTAAATCGGCATGCTATGAAAGTGTTAAGACTACCAGTAACTTAGAATAAATGTGAACAAAGAGTGTATTTTAAACAAAAGGAAAACAGGCAAAGCAAATTGGTGAATTGATACATTCCGACATAAATGGACCAATAAAACAACAGACACAGGAGGGATACAAATATTATCAGGTAATTATTGATCACTATTCACATTTTGGTACGGTCAAATTATTGAGAGAAAATAAACAAGCCGGAGAACATTTAATAGATTACATTAAGAGTGTTAAAACACAGTTTGGGATTAAAACAAAAAGAATTAGTGGACAATGGTGGTGAATTTTCATCATACCATTTCCAGCAGTTTTGTAGGTCGAGAGGTATAACAATAGAGTATACCATACCCTACAACCCCCAACAAAATGGAACAGCTGAACGGAGGAACCGTAGACTGATGAACAAAGTTAGAACAAAGTTTGCTGAAACAGATTTACCGCATTATCTTTGTGGCGAAGCGATAAGAACATCGGCGTACGAATTGAATAGATCGCCAACTAGTGCTTTAAAAGGAGAAGTACATACCTGCTACGAGGTATTATTATAATTTCAAGAGACGCTGTGTTTGATGAAAATAATTTTAAATATGAAGAAACAAAGAATATTGGACAGATAATAGGAGAAAGTGACGACGAAGAAACAAAAGTGAACACAGAAAGTATCAACAAAGAATCTCTTGAAGAAGATAAAATTAAAATGAACAAACATACTCTAGAAGAGGAAATCGATCAAACAAGAAAGGAAGACAATCCAAATATACAAACAAATGAAAAAAGAAAAAGTAGAATACCTGCTAGATATGAACAATATGAACCTTATTCAGCATATTGTTTACATGTTAATGCTGATCCCAAAACATAGGAGGAAGCGATTGCAAACAAAGAATGGAGGAAAGCTATTGAAGATGAAATAAAAGCACACGAACATTTTGGGACCTGGGTGAAAGCAGAACTTCCGAAGAATAAAATGGCGATTGATACAAAGTGGATTTTTCGTATCAAACAAGATAATGTGAAGAAGGCTAGATTAGTGGCAAGAGGGTTCCAAGAAGAAAATCTACAAAATGTATATGCTCGAGTGGCACGCATGTCAACCGTGAGATTATTACTAGCACAAGCAGTAAAAAAGAATTTACCACTACGGCAGCTGGATATGCCAACAGCTTTTTTAAATGGAGTGTTAAATTCGGAAATATGTATAAAAGCTTCTAAAGGAATAGGCAAAGGAAATTAATTATACAGATTGAGAAAGTTTTTATATGGTCTTAAAAAAGCACCGTGGTGTTGGAATCAAAAGATTAATGAATTCCTCCAGAATAACTGTTTCAAAAGGTCCAAAAACGAACTCTACACTAAAGACATAACAAGTTTGGTAATATTTGTGGACGATATATTAATATTAAATGAAGATGAAGGAATAGTAGAAGAATTAAAAAGAGAATATAACGCAAAAGATCTTGGAGAAATTTTCTGGGAATGAATATAGAAAGAAATGAGATTAAAATTTCGCAAGTTCAAATAATAGATAAACTTCTAGAGAAATTCCAGATGACTGAATGCAAAGGACCAAGAACATCTTTGGAGGTAAATATTCAATTTGACCCAACAGAGGAGACTATCGATGTACCATATGGAGAATTTATAGGCAGTCTTTTGTATATCGGAATGATGAGTAGACCAGATATAGTATTTGCTACATCTTTCCTTAGAAAGTACTCATGCACACCAACGTCATCATTGTCGCAATATGCAAAACGTGTACTTCGATATTTAAAAGAGACAAGACATATATCACTCATATATCGGGCTAGAGAACGTGAAAGTGGACTCAAAGCTTATTCTGATTCAGACTGGACCTGAGACCAAAGTGATAGGAAAAGTGTTATTGGTTCAGTGATTTTCTATTGTGGTAACGCGATTTCCTGGTTTTCAAGAAAACAACACTCAGTGTTATTATCATCATATGAAGCAGAATATATTGCAGCGAGTGACACGGTATCTGAACTGTTACATATTAAAGGTGTACTTGAAGATATGAATAATAGTAAAATCACTAAATAATAAAAAAGATCATTTTTGTCTTCACATTTTCTTAGCAATGTTTCTTGTAGCTGTATACTTTTAATACCAAGTATTATTCTGTCAAGTATGAGTGATTCTTCTTGCTGCTCAAAATTACATGTTCTTGCTAACACTTTCAATTCCTTAATAAATCCATTGATTCTCCTTCTTTCTGTGATCTTGATTGTAATCTATCATAAATCTCACTGTTTCTTGGTTTGCAATACTCTTCAGAGGCTGTTACTACTTCACTAAACTTTTCTTTTGTCCATAGGCTAACTTCAGGGTATTATATACTTATGTAGCTTCATCACCTACTACACGCAGAAAAATAGCACCTTTTCTTTCATCTGTTTCATCTTCATGTTTTGCGGCTTTCAAGTTTAAGTTTTGATCGAATAATAATGACGACGGAATCTTAAACGACGCTTCCATTTTTTTCTATTTTCACAAATTCTCTTCCTAAATATTACACCACTATTTTTTCTTTTATTGGTTGGATTCTCTACTTCTGACACCATGTTACATCATCTATCAGCCTTAATAGGTGACAAATAGTCTATAAAATCAGTTACTAGCTGAAGCTTAATAAGTACTATTACGGTAGAGCACGAAATTCTAAAATAGTTTAAACAACTCTATCGTAGAATTAGAAATGATATATTCAACGAACAAACATTTTTAAAAGCAGGAGGATAATATTGCTACTAATATACAGTGTGTCCGCGAAATACAAAGCATGCTTTTAAGGGATGATAGCTACAACGATTTAGAACCAAAAACATATAATACACCTTGGGTCTATCTGTAAGCGTAAACGAGAAAAAAAATTATTTCTCATGTCACAAACTTCGATGCATACTGTACACCGACAGCTGATCCGTGCAAGATTTACCCGACGATTACAGACGTGTGTTGCAACACATCGAGCCTTTCCTGTAATACATTTTCTCCTGTCTCTCAAAAAAGTCCTTTTTAGGACCACCAATTTATCACAAATAAAAGAAAAGAACTCAATTTTGTAGTAGCCTTTACGAGAGAGCTTAAAGCGCCATAACATAATTGCAATAATTACATTGTTTCGCTCAATGCGACTTTCCCTCAACTTAAATTTTCATTTGCCGATCGGAGGCTGCTATTAAATACGCCCTTTTCACTCTAACTTCAACGTAACATCGATTTTATTGTCATAACATTATTCAAAAAACGCAAAGGTACGTTTATTTTAAAACGTATGGCCATTGACTTCGTACAATACGAGTTCAAGGTCGTATAAACAGATGATGTTTGGCTCACATCTGCCATTCTATTGAATACGAGTACAGTGTGATGGAAGAGAAATGACACCACGCTTCAATTTCAAAGTATGAAATAATTTGTTTTCATCGTTGTTTTCAGGTATTTTCAACCCCAAATTTTTGATATGGTTGTTTGGTTATTTAAGAGGCAATATGGATGAGTTTTCTTGTACAGTTTGACCAAATAAGGTTTTTTAGAAATATTTTTTTTCTCGTTTACGCTTACAGATAGACCCAAGGTGTATTATATGTTTTTGTTTCTAAATCGTTGTAGCTATCATCCCTTAAAAGGATGCTCTGTATATCACGGACATCCTGTATGAAGCTGTTACTGCTTTGGAAGCCACCTCAGTTGCGCCCAGTATACTTAAAAAAAATATTACTAAATTAGTTTTCAAATATGCTTTGTTTGTTTCAGATCCAATTATGCCCATATCAAATATCAGCCCGTGAACTTGGCTCGGATTGTACTTCTGACAGAGATTGTAAGGAGGAAATTACGGGTGCGACCTGTTTGCAGAATAGATGTACATGTCAATCGTATTATGCCAGGGTTAATAGCACTTATTGCATTCAGTGTAAGTTTTTTTTGTTTTTTAAGATGTCACAAGAAAAAAAATACAAGAAAGTAACTTTTGCAGCTACACTACTTGGATACGATTGTTTCGTACCTGAACAATGTTCCATGAAAGTTGCAAACAGTAGCTGCTTAGAAGGTGTTTGCCGATGCGTAGATGGATTTTTACAATTCAGAAAACATACCTGTCTAGCACGTAAGTATATTCTATATTTATTACTAATATATGTATTAACTAACATATGTTAAACAGGATGCATAGAAAGTGACAGTCTAATAAATACTAAAATGATTAATGTAAATTTAATCTGCACGGCTTGAATTTACTCATCAAAATATTGAATTTATAAAGCGCTTATACTTATTTTCATGGCTTTCAATTTGATGAGTTCATATTGAACGCACAGACGTATGTACATACATATGTACGTTACATTAATAACGATTCAACGAAATGGGAAGGATGTTAGCTGTTGATGAAGACAAAGAAAAAGCGTACATCTTTCATTCTTCGCATATTCTAACGGAAAGGCCAGTGCGAACAGGAAAAATCTTTAAACGTGCGTTATACAGACAGGAAGTAATTATGTAGGAGGTAAATAGGCAGTTCCTTAACGTTTAACACGAGCAATATTCGTTTTTACGAGAATGCTTAGATAACCCATTAATTTGTAAATACATACATATATAGACGAAAATATTTGTTATCTTTGATTGTTACATGATTAAATTTAATCGTACAGCAACCACAACTAGAAATTATGAGCAAGGAAGCAGAAAGTGTTTGGCAATGGTACAATGGCACCCAATACGGAACAAACATACGTTGCGTGCGTAAATACGTACATACATACATAGGTATGTGCCACAGCGTAATAGTGACGGAAACTAGTATCACCACTTGATCACCACTTTAAAGACAGGGTGACAGTTTTGGTGTTGTTGTAATATATAAACTCTACATTCAATCGACACTAAAGGCGCGTCCACACTATGCTGCGGTTGGCCGTTGGCACTGCCAGGTTTGCAAAGCCAACTGCTGGCCTCCCGTCTACATCTGAGTTGTCATTTAGTCGCACAATGTCTGCAGAGGAGTATTTACTTGTTGCTTCGGCTGCGTTGATAATAATTGAAAATTGTAAAAAAATAGCAAACGACGGTTTTGGATGTGTCCACGCCTGCAAAGTAGAGCACAGTATGGAACTAGTGACTGGCACACCAGGTTCTTAATTTCCCTCCCCACTTCGTCTTTATCCACACCAAAGCTAACAGCAATTTCTAGTAAAGCGTCTAGTTTTTTATTCCTGTCTTTTTACTCTTTCATACGACAGTCCCACATAACAGGACGATCTCGGTATAGATTAATTAATTGAAACACTTTAGCGTTCGTCTACTCCATGATTGAATATGGCGCTGTCCAGACACAACTGAAGCTGCGTGGAGCCAGTGGTTGGCACGTTCCCACTCCCCGCTCTCATTGGCTTTTTTTTGTAATAGACCGACACTCGGGCGATTTTCGTTGGCACACCATTGGGTCGGCGGCTCATGCCAACGGTCACGTCCACATACTGTCAGCTTTGCCAACCTGGCAGTGCCAACGGCCTACTGCGGCATAGTGTGGCGGCGCCTTAACAGATGATCCAATTCTAATCCACGCTTCAATTATTGAGAATAGAAAGATTGATACAAGTTTTGTGCATTTTTATTTTAAATATGCTCAAACTAATTGCCATTTACAATAATGCACTCCTTCCATAGTTTATAAGTGTTCAACCCACTGTCTTTAGGAATACTTAAAAAACCCTTAACGTCGATGCCAATCTCTTCTTCTTGCTGGAACCTCTTTCCTCTCATATGTTTTTTGAACTCAAAAAAAAGCCAGAAGTCACACAACGCCAAATCCGGCGAAAAAGGCGAATGTTCTGTCATTTTGATTTTCTTTTCCGCTAAATACTGAACAGTTGTCCTTGCTGTATGGGACGACGCATTATCATGATGTAACATGATGACCTTTCTTGGCACAGCTGCTTGGCCTACTGATGTCAGTAAAGTGCCACCACTAACATACCATTTAGCGGTAACTGTCTTTTGATTTTCTAATTTAATTGTGGCCACAAAACTCGTACTTCTAAAAAATACTGCGTATATAAGTTGTTTCTTCACCATTGTAAGGATTTCCTCATCCTCAAGTATCCAGACTCAGCTTTTTTGGCAAGTGGGAACAAAGAATGGTATATACGTTTCCTCGCCAGTTACAATTTTAGAAAGAATTTTATGGCCTCCAACATTCAATATATCTCAGTGTTTTCGGGGTTAACCATCTAGAAATAGTAACCAATGATGGTGTGGCATCCCCAACTGACGATTTTAAACTTTCCTCTCATTCATACACGCTCAAGCCTTTCTTTAAATCGCAATAAATCATTATCCGACTGCTCTCTCGTGATAATTCCATTTTTTTTATAACAGTAGCTTATTCTATGGACTATTTCTGAGACGGAATTGCACAAACTAAACTGTATTTGCAATAAGAGACTATTCAATAAACAACAATTATTTTTGCACGAGTAACTAGATTATTCAATGATCAATAATTATATCCTTATACCTCGTATAATTTGGATAAGGATAAGGCGCCACCACAAATATATTCACTGACAGTCAAGTGGTGTTGAAGGCTGTTAGTGCCTATACATGCGTGTCTTGTCTGCCGCATGAATATATAAGCAAGCTGAAGCTGGGACACAATAACCATATTACTCGTCAATAATACTCGTTAGTGAGAAAAAAGAAGAAGCCGAAACAATCAGGAAAAATGCTTTCTACTGGATCTGATCCCTGTTGTGGTCTGCAAAAGAGTCGCCTAAAACAAGCAATTAGGAAATGGGGAGAGAAATTAAAAGCCCCCCACTGGCAGAACACGCCAGTGTCAGGATCGCCTAAGTTAGGAAATATGGTACCATCTTGCTGCAAAGAGAACCTTGCACTACTAGGTACCACGATTTTTGACAGACCATTAAAATCAAATCTGCTCTATATGTCAAGAAGATCTAGAGACGAGAAAACACATTTTGTGTGAATACGTTGCTGTCAGTCGTACTGGACATCAACACTTCAGCAGGCCGTTCCTAACGCCAACTGAAATCAAGGATGAATACCGTATATTATTTTTAAAGTTCACTAAAAGTCTCCAACACCCTGCAGAATTACGTAGGCCGCAGTGAGTAAAGATAACAATGTCATGGCCCTCAAATCTAATCTTAGCTTTATTTCGATATACTTATCAGTTGTAATATGTGAATTTAAAATCCTAATAAAATTTTCAAGGGTAAATTTCCTCAAAGTGTAGTAGTAGCTTGGTAATGTATTAAAAAGGGAAGCATTCTGAGCGACAAACATGATCAGATAAAGTTTTAGTATTGAATTTATCGAAATACATACAAAACAGAATATACCTATAGAACAAGATGAAAAAAGTCTCTGAAGAATATACATAGTAGGTACCTCTTATTTTGAATATAAACGAAATCAGTAATTATGAAATACACACAATAATACTAGCTTAACAAACGTCCTTGATTGTGAAAGTTTATTTATTGACCGAATATCAAAGATTCGCCAATAATTAAATAGAATATTATTGGTTTACATTGTATAACTATTAATATGCGTTCATTTACCTGAAAAAGTTTTACCTTGTATTAAAGAGAATGAATGAAGTTTACAACTAATGAAGCCGCTGTTGAGCAATTACCTCAGGCATGACGTTTTGAGTGGTACTTAAGCAGAGAATTGTTGCCGCATTTACTGCCTCACAGTTCGAAAGATTTAGCTACCTATACATAATAAATCTTAATCTTAAAAAACGTACTATACTATAATTCATTTATGTTTTGTCCAATATTTGTTTTTGAAATTTCGAAAAAGTTATTTAGCTTATATGCGGCATTAGTCCACTATCAAAGTAAAAACATTCTCTGTTGAATAATTATTTTTAATTTAAAAACCAAATGATTCGCCAGACAGATTTAATTAATGAAAATGCATTTTACTCACGGAGTTCCTGCTTATACGATCACATTCGAATATATAATTATAATTTTTTCTAGGAACTTTTGACTGTATTATTAGTATTAAAAATATATATTATAAGGTATCTTCAAAAAATAAAATTACAGTTTATATGAGTTCCTTGATACGAGACCTGGTTGCTTGCACTGCATTTTTTTATATTTGCTTTCTTGGGACAATGGTTTTATACCAAATTGCAAGCTTCTACTTTCTTAAGCTGAGAATGCAATTTAAGAAAACCTGCGAGTCTGTTTCTTCTGTGTTTGCTCTTTGCTTCTTGAAATGTCCAAGGAATACCTTGTAATGTCCCAACCAGGAAGAGTCTCCCAGAGGAATGATCTGAGCTGCGCCTCCGAGTGATCGATGTGGGGATCTTTTTAAAAATATGTTGGGCCATGCTAAACCTCCAATTCTATTACGCCTAAGATTGCCCAGATATTCTTTGAACGTAGTTGAAATGGAACGCCTCGATTGCCCAATATACTTTTGATTACAATTTTTACAGTTGATTTCGTATATTCCCGACTTTCCAAAAGCTGAGCCTTATCTTTAGGGTTACTGATCAGAATTCGCAAACTAGTGCCTGAACTGTAAACTATTCTAAGATCCAGCTCTTTGAATATTTTACTCAAACCTTTAGTAATAAAGGGACCAAAAGGGAGGGTAATAAAAGGTGTGGCTTTGACATCTTCTCAAACCGTTGTGGTTTTTTTACTTTTAACTTTTAGATACGTTGAGGCTGGAAACCATTACTCCTTGCTGCATCTTTTATGATTTCACGCTCTTTCTCATACCTAACTTTGTTGAAGGGAAGGGCGAGGAATCTGTGAACAAAAAAAAATCAAAATTACTATTTTGCGTTGAACGCACTGATGGAAGTCCGAAGTAATATAGCCAAGTGTACTACTGCTTCCTTTCTAAAAACACCTGGCCGTTTATCTCTCTTTTTCATATGTGACCTTAATGGTTGCGAAGCCATTGTTTAATTTATTAAAGAAGTCGTCAATATTACATTTCTTGGTATCAAGAATAGCGAATATGTCATCCACATATGTACCTTAGCCAAACCCCAGGAAAAGTATTCTAGCCTAACGATTCAAAGTTTTTTAAACGGATCATGAAAGGATTAGCTAAACAAGATGACAAGAAGTTACTCTTTCTCCTCCCTTCCAGCTATTCGTTAAAGCTACTGTTAAATTGAAAAGTTCATATAAAATATATAGGCTGTTTCAAAGTAACTCGGTACTATTGCTAACTTTGTTATTATTAAGGCTATGAGTTTTGTTAAATTAGCAAAGAAGCAGTGTTTTCATTACTGATTACGATGTTCACCTTTAAAATATAATCGAACATCGCGTTTTCGAGATATTTGCAAAAAAAAATTTAATGGAACACCATGTATAATTTTAGTTTTAATGAAAGGCAAAAGTATAAATTAACAAACATCGTTATACACTCTTATAACAAAATACTTATGATAACGTACATATTAACATTTTTGTGATTTTGTCAAGCTGATCATGACTTTCAATAATATTTCAGTTTATTATTTCAGTTATTCATAGAATATTAAGAAAACATAACTTTATTCCATATAAGTATCGTCCTACTCAAACTTTAGTACCTGGAGATTCTGATAGACGAGTTATTTTTTGTCATTGGTTGGTTGCCTTATGGAGAGAAAATCCTCCTCTACTAAAAAATATAATTTGAAGCGACGAATCGAGTTTTTTGAATTCCGGTATGTTCAACCGTAAGAACACTACTGGTCTCGAGAAAATCCACTACTAACGTACCCAACACATCCACAAACAGAATTTAGTTTAAATGTCTGGTGTGGGTTGATTGGTGGTGAAGTTATTGGTCCTTTGTTTTATCGTGGGTTGCTTACAGGAGTAAGATACATCAACCTTATGGTAGAAGTTTTGGGAGATTTCCTAGATAACATAAATTTAGAAAACCGTCGAATTATTCACTTTCAGCAAGATGGAGCCCCTCCTCATAATTTCCGTGAGGTTGATGCAGTTATGCAACGACTCTTTGGGGACCAGTGGATAGGGACAAATGGCCCGATAAACTGGCCGACTCGGTCTCCACACTTGTCCCCATTACATTTTTTCTTTTGGGGCAACGTAAAGAATAATGTACACAAACGAAAATACCGGAATGTAGAGGAATTAGAAAATAGTATTCGTGTATGCATAAATTCAATAGACGGTAGAAGCATTTCGAAAGCTATACCAACAGTGTTCATAAACGTGCTTTAACGTGCATTCAACAAAATGGAGGTATTTTGGAACATTTAATATAAATTTACAGATGTAAATAAATTATTTATTGAAAGTCAGGACCAGCCTGACGAAATCACAAAAATGCTAATATGTACGTTATCTTAAGTATTTTGTTATAAGAGTGTATAATGATGTTTGTTAAGAATACTTTTGCCTTTCATTAAAAATAAAAATATACATGGTGTTCCTTTAAAAAAAAAAGAAAATTTTCAAATATTTCAAAAACGCGATGTTCGATTATGTTTTAAAGGTGACTGCCGTAATCAGCAATGAAAACACTGCTTCTTTGCTAATTTAACCAAACTCATAGCTTTAATAATAACAAAGTTAGCAATAGTGCCGAGTTGCTTTGAAACAGCCTGTCTATTCCTGGACACATTGCGGGCTCAAATTGTTTTGAATCAGCAAGTCCTTAAGGTATGTCAAGGAATCGGTACACTAGGAAAAAACTTATTTAATAAATTCTAAAGACTTCTTAACTGCAATACTAAATTGCCTCATAGACAAATTACTAAATTTACTGGTCAATCATTTAGAAAAAAATTAGGTCGACAATGATAATGACAGTTTCGCTGTTGAATTGCATCGGCAATTGGTCAAAATGTTTGGTATGTTTACTCTCTGTGAGTATTTTCCCAATGGAATACACTATGTAATGTCTTAATCTAGTTTCTTAATAATTCTAGATTTTGCTATTTGGAGATATGTATGTATATCATTATTAACAATAATTGATTGCTTTCAGAAACTTTGGTACTTTTGCAATTACTACGTACATATTAATATTATATTAGTATAACAGATGAGTACGTCATCAATACACGTCATAATGGCGGTACGCAGTATTCACAAATCTTTTCTCTAACTGGTTATGTATTAAACACACGGTGCAGAAATGACAGATGAAAAAATCCGATTTGTACGCTAGTAAGAACAGTGATTTTTGGATATTTCGTTTTGTATAGGTAGCTATTTCTGATTTTACTGGTTATAAAGTGCCTCGTCTGTTATCGTAAACAAACTATGTATTAAGCGCAGAGTAGAAGTAAACATAAATCGAGTCGTTATACAGAATTAGTTATCATAATATACACAATGTTTTGCAACTAATTTCTTCATTTATTAGTTAAAGACGGGTACTTAGATGATTTATAATCAGAAGTACGTACGTATATGTATGTATATGTTGGAGAGGAAGTACACCGTATTTAATTACAATTCTCATGCAATACGGAAAATAGCTAACGGCTTCACTGGTCTGACGGCCAGGTGTAAGTTCATTTTCATTGTAATTATGTACTGTCCGATGACCATCCTATCATACGAGATGGTACGAGTTCGTGGTAAACTCGTTAATAATACCAACACAATAAGCGCTTAGTTAGAACAGACTACGAAAACAAATCGTGTTCCAATTGCTAATAGTCTCATGAATTTTTAGATAACTGTCTCTATGATTCGAGTGACTGTATTCCGAATAAATTGTATGAATGTTTCCAAATTTATAACACGAAAGGTGGCCCGTATTATAATTATGTAACAACAAACTGCTTCTAACAATAAGTTAGATATTTTATATACAAATGCAACATTCAATTTTTATTAATAAATATTTACAGTTTATAATACAAAAACTAACGGTATACAAAGTGTCCAAAGTTATCGGTGCACTATTCCTATCTTAATAATTTCTGTAGCTACGATGTTAGTTAAATGAGCAAATTATTAGTGTTTTAACGCTGATTACTATGGTGTTCATGAACGAACAATTGAATGACGCATTACCGAGAAATTTCGAAATTTATAATTTTTTTAAATGGAAACGCCTGTATATTTGTACATATTTTCAATGAGAATAATATTTTGAACAAAAAATATGCAGTACATAACTATTCTTAACGTAAAAATGAACAAAGCGTTCAGTTTAAAAGCTTTCTTAACATGTAATTCTATGTAGGTGATGGAAAATCATAATAAAATACTACGTTAACAATAGAATAAAAACAACAAACACAATAATTAATTAAATTTCTTTTTGCATTACAAAATTTTGTTTAACTCGATAAATGTTCGAAGACGTTTGTGTGGCTTTCCTAATAGTTCGACCAGAAATATTATTTGTCTGCCTAATACTATTTTCAATTTCCATCGTATTTTGACGTCGCTGCTTGTAAAACTCTTTCTTCACAAAACCCCAAAGATGCAAATCGAGAGGTGTGAAGGCAGGAGAGCGGGCAGGTCAACGAATAGGTTCGTTGGTTCTTATCCATTTTTGATTAAACGTATTGTTTGACAAATTGGTAGTATTACCGAATTTATGGGGCGGTGCCCCATCCTGTTGAAGATAAATACGGAGCCTATCAAACAGTGGCATATCATCTAAAAGGTCACCCCGAATTTCTGTCATTTTTTGTTCAAAATATTATGCTCATTGAAAGTATGTATGTACAGGGTGGCCTGAAACGAAACTATTCGTCCGGGCGACTTACGGAAAAAAAATATATTACTAAAGTGGACAAAAGAAGACCGTAGAAAATATTCTCACATTTCCAAGATGGCCACCAGAGGGCGTAACCGTCATTTTAAATTAAATTTTAAAGTGATTTTTCACTGACATCCACATAGTAAATGTTACTAAAAAATATGCGCCTTTTAAGCTGAGTTTTAGTCGAGCAATTTTTGTTTAACACTTTTTGACGTATCTATTAAAATAAAGTGGTGGGAGGTAATTTTTTAAATAAACAGCTGTAACTCCTAAACGACTGAACGGATTTCAGCAAACTTGGTCTCGTTGGAAAAAGCATTTATTGTTCCATCAAATCTATCTTACCTATGATTTGTCTAATTCTTGGTGACGCCGCTAGAGCGCGCTTTTTGATATAATAACAGAGAATTGCAAAATTCTCTAAAAAATTAAATGCAATAATATGGCTTTTTTTTCATTAAAATGTAGTGAAATGCTACCTAAATAGGATAGTGAAAACACTATATCGATATCTTCCTGGTAGCTTGAAATTTCGAAGAAAGAAAATTTAGTTATCATATAACTAAATTACAACTGTATTTATTGTTGTTTCTTTGTCTTGTTTCACTTTAGTAATAGTTTTTTTTTCCGCAAGTCTCTCAGACGAATAGTTTATGAGATGCAGCACTTTGCATTCTTAGCTGGCCATCCTGTACATACAAATATACAAGCGTTTCCATTTAAAAAATTATAAATTTCGAAATTTCTAGGAACTGCGTTATTCAATTGTTTGTTCATAAACGCCATAGTAATCAGCGTTAAAAACACTAATAATTTGCTCATTTAACTAAAATCGTAGCTACAGAAATAACTAAGATGCTGCCTATAACATTTGCTCGCAACTATATATGTATATGAATTTTATGTTTTTTATGAAGTAATACAAAAGTGTAACAAAGGCAACAAGTACCGATAGAGTTCTATCTCACTCGATACTTAAAAGTTTACAATGAATACGAAAATGAAAGGAATGGCAAGGGAAAGTTGTATACTTATAAGATTATATTGAAGAGAAGATCCTGATACGTTTCCCAACATTTTCGTATTCATGCAGTAATAGATGATAACGGTATCAAATATATTTAGAGATATACTCCATCGTAATATTTCGTATTCTTATTAAACCTGACAGATTCGCTAGATATAAAAGCTCAGGGAAACCCTCGAGCGTAATATATTTCCCCTTAAGCTTCGACCCCTTTCATACCGGATATAATGTTTTCTGTCCGTGTGCCACATATCACAATATCCCTACTGTTCAAGATATCAACCCGAATAAAGTTTATATCTACGTATACGCATATCTTTACATAGAAGTATCGTGCTAAACCTAACGTAACGATCCTCTTCGGTAGTATACTTTCCCATATATCGCTAAGAGCTATATATATATATATATGTTCACGTGATGTGTTCCATTCAGATGCCCACCATTCATCATTAAATCGCCAATCCTTTCGATGGTGACATAATCAGATTAAGTCCGAAAAAAAACTTACACAAATTATATTCATAAGGTTATATTAAGAAACCTTTATTACGTAAATCAATATTCGAAAAATGTGGCAGATGTGGAGTTAGCAAGAAATCGAGTTTTGTTAACTCACTTCAATGACATCCACTGTATGCGTTGTCCAAATTTTGACATTCATTTACGAGTGCAGCACTATGCGTAATGTGAACAATCAATACAACCATTGACGCCCTAGAAATGTGAGCTACCATTTTCTGGAATATAATGAATTTAATGATGTGACACCTAATAGCCAGAATGTGCAGAAGTCTGTCGTTTCGTTATTGTTGACAATATTCTGCAATATACCAGCCAATATATAGAACAAGAAACGACAATAATGCCAAAAAAGTGACGATGAGGTACATGGACTAAATGCTTGAATGGACATACATAGTATAGACCAAGGAGCATATCATATAAGAGTGACGCATTCCACGCTAAAAATTAGACCCCTACGGGAACGCCGCCCGTGGTAATATGGTAAACTAAATTTGTAAACAACGGCGATGGCGGCACTTTTAAATTAGTACAATGTTTTTTTTTGGTTCTAAATATACTCTAAATACGTGTTTCGATCTTGTTTGATCTCATCAGTGCGATATATCTATAAATATAGAAATCACAGACACGTATTTACGTGTATAAATAAAAATATCTGGCAAAAATAAAGTTAAACTCTAACAAAAATAAATATTTAAAATTCAATAAATGGCATGTATATGATATAACATTCTCTCGCATATAATAAAAATACATTAATAAATGAAAAAATAAAATAAACTATGTACTCATAACGATAAATAAACTGAAATTCTAATAAACAACTACATCACGGAAGGACAATTCATCATATGCACAAAAAACTAGAAATGTCTTACCCTCTAGAAATGCATCAGCTGTCTAATTTTTCTTGCGTTTCATGGTTTCAATTAACAGATCTGTCAGTAGAAGGCCGACAAATATCATCATAAAATTTCCTAATAATTAAACTCGTAGATATATTTAACAGCTGTTCTTGAACCATAGTTTGATGACCTGAATTAACACAAGCATACCATGAAAAGCTTCCGCAAAGTTACCAACATTTTCTTCTAAATAGAATTTACATGACCAAATGATATTTGCAAGACAACCATCCTATCGTAAATGTTATTAACATATAATACCAAACTAAAAGTGGGATAAAGAAGATTATTTGAATCACCAAATTCCTTAAACATTGTAAATGTATGACGAGGTTCTACGTTAGTAGAGACTAAAGAAGATTTACTAACCTCACAATCGGGTAAATTAAGTTTTCTAAGGGTGAATCCAAAGACATAAGTGATGGCTTGATAATTAAAATCAATTTCTTCATTAATCGGAACATTTAGAGAAGAAGCTTCTAGTTCGTTCTTATCCAATGCACAAGTCCAAGTTTTAAAATTGGCAATGAACTGATGACAACTTGGATATGTATTAAGACCACCGCACTGACGTATGACGCCAAATAAATTCTCCAAATTACTATAACAATTAATAAAATAAAAACAATTGATAATAACGAAACTTACCCGGAACTTGTGCTTCGTTTGTTCATAACCTAAAAGCACTACGTCATCATGATTTGCATTTTTATTGATTTTTATTGTATCCTCAATATTGTACACCGTTGCCATGTCACTTCCTCTTATAGTTAATCATAATTATTGATAGATTTCTTAATGATAAGAGCAACAAAAAAATTTTTTAGTGAAAATATCGCTATAAACTGGCTCATATTGCAGATCAAAACCTCTTTTGATATTTGATTATAATTGCTTTAAATATAAAGCCAACAAAGACTTGGCAACCATGCGATATTTAGTTTACCATTTTCCTCGAAGAGGCGCGCACAACTTGCGCGAAATTTCAAATTTGAAAGAATATACCGTGGTATAGACTACGAACAGGACCAAGTTACCTGTCGACTGTTTGATTCAAGATCTTCTCTATTGGTATTGAGTATATTATCTCGAAGAAGGTATATATTAGGTGTGCATGGTATAATGTAAGAATCAGGCATTTTTGGTTTTTCTTCGAAGGTGGCACTACTCGAAATTTTCAATTTGTTACTTACGTCACTGTTCGCCATTATATGGAATTAGTACTTAACTACTTACCAGATCGAGAGATCTAGCAGAACTGACAATTCTTGAACCGTCCAAACTAGACCAGTATCTGCTATTAGAGGTTTATGTTGTTGGTGACCAACGGTATTACTTCTTACCCCGTTCGCTGGAGAGAATTGGTTTAGAACTAGTTGCAGTCGTTGTAGGAACAATATAAGTTATTCTCGGCTTTTGTAGGAATAATATACTTGATCGGTTTTGGATGTTATACAGGAAACGATATACCTACCTGATTTATAAAACAAATCAAAATCAGTGCTTAATCACGTCAAAAACAGGTACACTTTTCCAATAACAGATAAGTTGTTTTTCTCATACAGCGTGGTCCAGTTGCGTGTGATGATTCATCGAACACACAACACAAAGTCTTTTTTATTCGTATTTTGTATCACCAGGTCATAATATTCAATATCAAGAATGATTTGAAGAAGTTCCTCTTAATAGTATACGATTAAAAATTGTTCCCGAGGAAAGGTTTATCGTACTTGCCGTCTTGAAGCTTTGAGTGCCGATCTTAGACGTTACCGTGAAAGCAGTCAAACCGATGCGCGAGAAAAAAATCTATTTAGGACAATCTCGTACAGTTACAGCAGTTATAATTTAAAAAATGCTCTATTTTGGTGGTATAGAAAACTTGATATCAAAAAGACGTGGTGTTAGAATTGTACCGGAGTAAGCTTGGCAAGATGGATACTGCACGTGGTTACAAGAAATCTTATTGATCGATTAACTGGAAAACCGTAAAACAGTAACTGGGGTTACAGCGCCCATCCTCAAGTAAAGCTGGGCACAAAATCTTATGAAAAGGGTATGACTTGGCAGAAGTTGCACCAAGATTTGTAAGCTAATGTAGCACAAAAAGATTTGCACTTTTGAAGTGCTGCTTCACAAAAAACCAAAACTCTACTTGATCTTATATATGACTCAACAAAGACAAACTAACAATAATATTGGTAATAATGAAGTATACATAAAAACTAAAGACAAATTCAATAAGTTAATTGTGAATGAAAGGCGGGATTACTATATAAATCGAACAAAGATAAAGAAATATGGTCAAGTATAAATATTAAGTTAAATAACGTATCATCTCCTACTTTTGTGGTTCATCGATTGACAATTTTAATAATTATTTCTCAGACATTGCTGATAGGTCCAAACCGACAAAATTTTTGCTGATTAAACTATTTTTAGCCACAAATTTTTCCAAACTTTCTCGTTTTTCTTGAAAACTAAGCATAATACGAAGTTTCTACAAGAGGACCTTATTTTTGGCATTTTAACTGGTCTATTAAGTGATGCTAATTTCGTGCTTCTAAATCAAAAACAAAAAAGTTCTATTGATGTTAACACAAGAGGATATCTTTTCTTTTTGCTGTGATTTTGCTTCTAAAAACTCCACCATAAGAAGCATCTAATAATACTAAATAGCCATTCCAAATGTTATATTCATCGTACAAGTAGATTAGCTTAAAGATGGAAAAAACGATTTTTTTTCTGGAAGTTTAAAGACCTTCATCTTGAAAGCAATTTTGAATAAGGCTGGTCAATGGTAATATTTATAATGGTAATGTATATAAATATTTTCCATAATTAATGAAACACCCAGTATAGGTGTACATATATTAAATCAATTTCAACAGTGTTGTGATCTATTTATAATTTATTTTGTATTATTATTCTTTCCTTATGATCTGGTCTTATCTTGCTTTATTTAACTATTTTATTTATACTATTATGTGGCATGTTGTTATTGATGTAAATAAATACAATACAATAACTACTTTAGCAATTGCGGCTGTAGAGGAGAACCTGAAAGGAATAATGACGATTGAATAAAATGTATTTAATAAAACCACTATGTTGAAAAATAAAAACAGAAGAAAAATATCTTGCACCAGGATCCAGTGCATTTATTTATAAAAATGTTTTGGTGCTGAGTATTGAAAGATTTGTGCTTATTAAGTGCTGTAATAACCAATCTATTTTCCACTGCTTCCTCCAATTTGAACAGCGATTATGTTTGTAGTTAACATAATATGTAGTTAATAAAACATTATGTTAAAAAATAAAAACGTTTTGAAAAGAGAAGTTGTTATTTTTATCAAGACGAGAATATCTAATATAAGCTTAGTATGTTAGTATGTCACATTTTATATCACATTTATCAAGCTGATTAATTTCTCCCAAATTTAATTTATCCAGTTTATTTCAATTTAATAGCAAGTTGTTTCTACTAGATAGTTGGATATACTACAACAGGAACGTCCTTTTATTTGGTTAAATTTTAATTTTAATGAACGTACCTATATGTATTCTTATGACCTTTTATGTACAGGGTGGCCAGCTAAGAATGCAAAGTGCTGTATCTCGCAAACTATTCGTCCGAGCGACTTGCGGAAAAAAAATATATTACTAAAGTGGACAAAAGAAGACCGTGGAAAATATTCTCACATTTCCAAGATGGTCGCCAGAGGGCGTAACAATCATTTTAAATTGTTAAAGTAATTTTTCACTGAAATCCACATAGTAAATGTTACTAAAAAATATGTGACCTTTAAAGCTGAGTTTTAGTCGAGCAATTTTTGTTTAACATTTTTTGACGTATCTATTAAAATAAAGTGGTGGGAGGTAAGTTGATGTTTTTTTAAATAAACAGCTGTAACTCCGAAACGGCGAACGGATTTTAACAAACTTGGTCTCGTTGGAAAAAGCATTTATTGTTCCATCAAACCCATCTTACCTACGATTTCTCTAATTCTTGGTGACGCCGTTAGAGTGCGCTTTTTGATATAATAACAGAAATTTGCATAATTCAAAATTTCATAATTCAATCAATTTTAAATAATAAAAGTATTTTGAGTTCAAAAAAAATTAGAAAAACTGTGCAGGAGCATAATAAGGGGAAAAAAATCGATTTTGGAGTAAAACTAATGCGTCCTTCAATGTTCGAACTGTCTTGCATCACACTCAATGCAGTGTTGGAGCTGCTCATGCATGGACATTGCAGCAGCTTCAATTTCTGCTCTTAACAGACTACAAATGGCTTCTTGTTCAAACCGCAACGTCACATCTATTGGAGTCTCCATATACTAATAATAATGATAACAATATCGGCTTTATATTGTGTGGTATCCTGGTTGGAACTATTATCTGCCCTATTTCTGCCTATGTGCCTTGTTTCTTGATTTTCTGGTAAACCAATTGCCAATTTCATTAAAAGATATGCACTTACAATTACAGCAATATATGTTTTTGCAACTAGACGGTTGCCCAGCACATTTCTGACGAAATGTGTGAGAACATTTAGTTCTAAGATATCACCAGAGGTGGATTCGGCAAGTAACTATTTCCTTGCCCACTGTGATCGTCAGAATGCACCTATTCTACTATTCTAACTTCTATTTATGGGGTCGGTTGAAAGATATTTTGTTTACCAAATTCCACTAACAGACAGAGACGACATGAAAATACTGTAGCCTATTTGTAACCCGTCAATAGCAGGAATTGAAGCTGCTGTACTATTCATTCCTAAACGGCATGCATCAGTGCATTGAGTGTGATGCGAGACAGTTCGAACATTGAAGGACGCATTAGCTTTATTTCAAAATCGGTACTTTCTTTTGATTGTGCTCCAGCACAATTTTTCCAATTCTTTGAACTAAAAATACTTTTATTATTTAAAATTGATTAAAGTATGAAATTTTATCATTGAATCTTGAAAAATGACAAATAAACAACAATATGTATATACCGGTGTAATAGCGTTTTTTTTTTTAATTATATTACAACTAATTTTATTTTCTCGATATTTCAAGCTACGAATAAGATATCGAGATACCGTTTTTACTAACCTATTTAGGTATCATCTCACTAGATTTTTATGGAAAAAAAGTCATATTATTCCATTTTATTTTTTAGAGAATTTTGCAATTTTCTGTTATTATATTAAAAAGCGCGCTCTAGCGGCGTCACCAAGAATTAGAGAAATCATAGGTAAGATGGGTTTGATGGAAGAATAAATGCTTTTTCCAACGAGACGAAGTTTGTTAAAATCCATTCAGCCGTTTCGGAGTTACAGCTGTTTATTTAAAAAGACATCAAATTACCTCCCACCACTTTATTTTAATAGATACGTCAAAAAATGTTAAACAAAAATTGCTCGACTAAAACTCAGCTTTAAAAGTCACATATTTTTTAGTAACATTTACTATGTGGATTTCAGTGAAAAATCACATTAAAAATTTAAAATGACGGTTATGCCCTCTGGCGACCATCTTGGAAATGTGAGAATATTTTGCACGGTCCTCTTTTGTCCACTTTAGTAATATATTTTTTTTCCGCAAGTCGCTCGGAGGAATAGTTTACGAGATACAGCACTTTACATTCTTAGCTGGCCACCCTGTACTTATCTTATTTTCCAGATATTGTTTTCACTTCTAGGTCAATTAAACTAAAAAAAAGATCAAATTTATTCCAGAACATTTACAATTTATTAGGTTTTTGTTACAACTTCTTCAGTGGAATAAAATTGACATTTAATTCGTGTCAAATAATAAACAACTAGCCATGCCTATTAACAAAATTATCATGAAATGATATATATTAAAAAAGTGATTAATGCGGTCAATTTTAAAGCAGATATTAAAAATTTAAGTATTATTTATAATAATTTAATCACCTAATCACGCCTGAATTTTATCAAATTAAGCTCTTGCATAGGTTTTTTTGCCGTGTTTTCCCTAGCCTTGAACAAAATTGTTAGAGGTTGACAAAAAATACATTGATATAATATCTTAAATTGTCCACGATATTGTAAACATAATCCTATGTATCACTGAATCTTTTGTCTGTAGATAATTTTGTTGATAGGCATGGCTAGTTGTTTATTATTTGACACGAATTAAATGTCAATTTTATTCCACTGAAGAAGTTGTAATGAAGACCTTATCAACTGCAAAGGTTCTGGAATAAATTTGATCTTTAATCGAATTATAGTGTTTTAATTGACCTAGAAGTGGAAAAAATAATAGGATAATAAGATTTTAATCAACTTGATATTTTGTTATCAATTGTAAATATAGCTGAATTTAGTAACTCTTTCTTCAGTCCAATAAAACTTTTACATTGAAATACATAAATTTCAAAACACAATCTGTACATCTACTTACTCTAATACATATTTAGAAAAGTACACAATGAGCATAAATAAATTATTAAATAAAATCGAACTGATCGATTCCTGCTAAGAACTACGCGTTCTTCATCCGAACATTATACATCCATATATTACAATTCGATCTTTCCTTATATACAGCTTTATGCATCGCATACTTTTCGCACAATTCGTCACATCACTATTGTGTGCGAAAGTTTCGTAACTATAGTGACCAATGCATCTGGCTGTTGATGATAAGCTTCAAGGAAGAAGAAACCGGTTGGGACCGAAGGCGTTCGAGTTAAGACATCGCATCGCCGCGAGGGGTCGCTCTTCTCATCTTTCCTGAACAATGCGTGAACTGATTTTGATTTCGATTTTTGATTTTCACCGTATTACCGTTAGCTTAGGTGCAGCGAAGTGCTTTCAGGCCGCCGTTTATCGTTGATGGACTGACACAGCCGGAAGAAGGGAACCTGGATGAAATTCAACTTTATATTAGGATAGCGGGAATCATTTTACCGCCCCTATTGTTAGCTCGCTCTTATTCTTGTCCTCTTTTCAAGGGTTTGCGCTCTTTATATTGGACTATCGCAAATATTGGAAGTATTTCATATATACGCTACGGGAGAAATATGAATGTAATAAAAATAGAAATTCTCTTTCCTTTGAAGTTTATTTAACATAAGTCTATTTTAGAACAGGTTTAGAACAGTATGAAATGCGTTTTTTTTATAAATTTAATAACAGAATAAGAATTGAGAATTAAAAATTGGTCTTCTTCGTGTCTGCTATATCGTTCGTTATTTGTTTGGGACTATTAATATATTTTTTATTTAATATTATTACAAAAATTTAACGAAACACTTAAAACAAATTTTAAAATAAATGTTGTTGCAAGTACATAGTCTGGAAGGTTCAACGTCTCCAATTGGTCCGTATTTCTACTAGGAAACGCAAAATGGAGAAGTCGTATCTGTAACTGTAAACGGTGAACGCTACTTGCAAATATTAAGAGATTATGTTATTCTGCAGCTGTAAAACAAATACCACGAAAGTAAAAACACCAAGATCACCTGATCTTAACCCAGCGAAATACTGATTCTGGGGTTACTTAAAAAGTTTAGTGTTTGGAACACGACCAACAAGGCTACAAGAATTAAAAGACAAGCAAATTGCTGCAATCCAACCAGAAATATTACGAAATGCTGTGTATAATTTGCTAGCAAGGTTGGTAACCTTACAGCAGCAGAATGGTCATATTAAGCAATTGCCATAACTGGTTTTGGGCATTTTGCCCATTTCTGAAGCAATTAAATATCATTTATTCTTTGTTACTAACTCAAAAAAATAATATGTACTTCTATTTTGCGTTTAATAATACAACTTTCTTATTTTTTCTAGCTGCTAGACCAGGCAATGTTTGTTATAGTAACGCTCACTGTCGACTGTGGACCGCCGACAGTCATTGCGACTTCTTAATTCCTAATTTATTTGGACGTTGCCAGTGTAACGTTCCATTCCGGCAATTAGGCGACTCCTGCGTGCGGTCCGCTTTTCAAGACACCTCCTCTAATATATTTACTCAAGAAATTTCGTCACCACCATCAACATCGACGACCACCACTGCGCTTCCCAGCTCTACGTTTATAACTTCATCTGTAAAGTCTGCAACAAAATTACCAACGAAGTTGACGACAACAACGATGTCGACGACAACCACAGATATAAATTCTAACTACATAACGGAATATTCCACAATATCAGTACCTAAGAAAACTTATAAACCGAATCACAGTTATAAAAAGAGGAGGAGACCAGCTTCTACTACCGAGTTTCCAAGATATAGAACAAGGACTACATCAGCTAGACCTTTAGATGCAGCAACTAGATATACACTTTCTAGGAGAACAACTGTAATGGAGCCTAAATCTACACCGCTGCCATCTTCGATTCTATATTCTTCGTCTACAGCAACTTCGACAATGGCGACTACAACTAACAGACCAATAACAATCTCATCCACTATATCTCAACGATCAACAACAAAGAAAGCGATCTCGACAACAACAACCACGACGACAACAGGTAAGATTACATTCTTATTTTATACCATGAATATAATATTAATAATAATAATTTTACATGTTTAAACACAACATCAAAATAAATTATGAGGGTTTCCGGGTGTTGATCGTGTCATGATTGGTAAAATATATACAGTACAAATAAGATCAGAAGGTTTTCGCCTCTAGCATGGTTGACACGTAGAGTTACCGTGACCTTCTGGTACTCCCTAGATACTCCTGAAAAGGCCACTTATGTACATTCCTGGCGAAACATCGTATTTTTTTTACTAATTATGCCACGATCAACACCCGGAAAGCCTCATAATAGAGACTCGGGCCCTAGAAGCCTTCGATACTAATTAAAATAAATTACCAAACCAGCTTTCACCTCTCGTAATTCTCTTCTTTTGAACTTCATGTCAACTGGAACAAATAAGGCTTGAGTTTGTTACTAAAATTTGATTTAATTCTTTGGAATTTCTGATTTCCGAAAAGATTGCATTATCAAAGCAGTTAGAAACGCCTGAAAACAAGGCAGAATGTTGGTTATTATGTTCTGGTGATCAACTACATGTGAATAACCTTTTAGAATTTTGTTGATTTATTAGTTATACTGAAATAAAAAGACATCTCCTTTTAAATATATTAATTTTTTCGGTTTATCTAATGAATATGTTATCAGTTTCTGGACACACCTTATATAAATAAAATAAATATAATATAAATAATTATATATCACTTTGATATATTTACCTATAGCCTTCAGTAAACTGTTCTACATACATAGATAAGTGGAAATAAAATCAACTATACAAGATATTCCGAAAGAAGCTTTAATTGCTTCGTTGGATGGATGATATGTAAGCGTGTGAGTCGATACAGTTATCTAAATTTTACCTAATGTTCGTATCAGTGATCATGCTGTCCTACAAAAAGTTGCAGTCACCTTAGAAGAAAGTCGCGCACTTTATTTTGAACGTTTAAATGCAACAAATTCTAACGAATTTAGGCATAATTCACCATTCAATAGATTCACAGACTAGAAGCACCTAGCAAGCAATTTTCGTATATGAATTCTATGTGATTGGGGTTGTGATTAGGAATAATATCTAGGGCTGTAGAGAGTACAATATTATGGACTCAAAGGTTTCACGAACAAAGTTAAAGACCATATCGTCCACAGCGAAACAGACCGTAAGAGTGGGCAAGCTCCGGCTTGCTTTCAGTTTCACAGGAATATACAATATCGATAGTTCTGCCAAGAATTCAACCAAAACCTAAGTCTGCGAGTTTAGGTATATATTGCCCACAGATCCCCCGCTGCATCGAAAACGCAGAATAACAAGAGCATTGGAATTTGCAGAGATGAAAAACCGGTTGGAAAACCCATTAGGATGGCGATCTCCCTATTCATTCCAGGGCGACATTATTGTCATCCGAGCTTCCCCAGAAGATGTTCTGAACTGCTTGGATTAGACTGGATTGTTCAGAATTTTATCCTATATACGAGGGTGGTCTGAAATATTTCCGATGTTAACGTGAAGATGGTAGCCCTAAGGAATAAAACTAAGGGAATGTGGTTGCACATCGTTTGACAGGTACTCAGAAAAATTTCAGCCATTTTGAACGCGCAGTTGCTGTTTGACAATCGTTTAAGTCAATGTGAGTGTTTTTGTGAAAATGGAGAAGCGATCATTAAATATTTGCTTTTAAAACGCAATACGCGTTGATGATTTGGACGCTGTGTACGGGGACTCTGCACCATCATTTACCACCGTAAAATTTTGGGTAGCTGAATTTAAACGAGCCCGTACCAGCTTGGGAGATGATGAAGGTTCGGGACGGCCAAAAACAACAACCACTGACAACAACGTCGCTATAGATCACCAAATTGTGCTAAACGGCCTTCCAATGAAAGTGAGAGATATAGCAGAGGCTGCAACATTTCCAACGTTCTATTGGCGCAGTTTAGACGCAATTAATCAAAGTTTTGGTGGCGATTAATTTCTGTAGATGAAACGTGGATACACCATTACACGCCCGAAACAAAAATACAGTCAAAACAGTGGCCTGTGAAGGAAGAATCGGCTCTAAGCGATGCAAAAATTGCTGTTTCGGATGGAAAAGTGATGGTCACTGTTTTTTGGGATAGTCGTGGGGTTATCCTAATAGATTATCGTCAAACAGGAAAAACCATTGCAGGAGTATACTACGCACCATTACTTGATAAGCAAAAGGCAGAATTTTCGGAAAAACGGCCACATTTGTTAAAAAAAATTCTGTTTCACCAAGACAATGCGCTGTCTCACACCTCAGCGATTGCCATGGTGAAAATCTACGAATTATGGTTTGAACTGCTTGATCACCCTCCTTACTCACCAGATGTAGCCCCAAGTGATTTTTCTTGTTCCCTAATCTAAAGATTGCGCTCGGACGACAAAGATTTTCGTCAACAATTATCTTCCAGAGAAAATCGCCGAGTACTATTTGGATGGGTTAAATAGATGGGAGTATCGCTGGGAGAAGTGTGTAGACCTATAAAGAGACTATGTATGAAAATAAAAATAAATTTAACGAAAAATGTCAAAAACTCAGAAACAACGCGTGGAAGTTTCTTGACTGCAACGAAGCTTTTGCCAAATCTTAGCTCACTGCTAAGCACCGTTCCTATTGGAAGCAAAAATGGGCTGTATTTATGAATACGAATAAGCCTAGTAAATTTTACCTATGCAGAATGTGCGGGAAAGCAAAGAAAGGCTTGCAAATTACCTCGACACTCTGCCAGCTGCCAGAAAGAGATAGTGCTACTTTGGGACTTCGTTTGAGTGGAACAAAGTCGAGAGAACTAAACTGTTATGAGGACACACTTTGGTCAGATGTTCACACTAGACGGAATTTCCACATCTTATACATTTTAAAATGAAGCATCCTGTACATCTCTTTTATTTAATAAATTTGTGTAATTTT
>SMLS01070723.1:0-24693 GCA_004785975.1 Popillia japonica | reverse complement strand
GTGACTACCCCACCCCAGTCTTGCATCCGGCATGCGTGTGGTGATATGTCCGTCTTCAATTTCTTGTCATTGTGCGTTACGCTAGTTCAGTTCGGTTACGTTTTACATTGTTTTATCTCTAGCCGCTGTTAATTGTTAATAATAAAAAATCAGACGAACTGGAGCGTAAACGCAGTTACTCCGTGTCAGTGAAATTATTCAAAGGATTATGCAATCGTCGAAGATAAATCAAAAAACACTTCTGTCGTTCATCACTAAACAACATTTAAACGAGGATCCAGATGCATCTGCTTCGGGGCGAATTCTATTCCTCTCCCCGTGATTTCAGATGATGAAAGTGGTTTACCGACAACAGCTGTAAGCTCTTCTTCTGTAAGTTCATCTTCAGCAACACCTGACATTGAAAATGTATCGAAATGGGCTTCTATATGGTCTAGCGATATATGGGAACGCAAAAAAGAAGAGTTGAGATTGAGAGATTGGTTAGATTGCAAAAATGGTTCATTAGGCTGTGTATTATGTAGGAACGTTTCTCATCTAGGTGCTTTCGAGACGGAACGTACTTCAATTTCTAAAGAATGGAGTACATTTACAATCACATTCAGTGGGTCAAGTAAGTATAACTTACTTCTTTAAGAAAAAAGATTTTCCTACGCAAACAATCAGCAGGCCACTTGATAGCTGAGACCATATCTGCGTGGCAAAAAATGATAGACCTCTTTCTGACCATTCCGAACTTTTGGAACTTCAGAAAATGAATGGTGTGGACATCGGTGTAGGATTACACTATCGATGTAGTGCAACTGAAATCATTAACCACAATTCTGATGAGTTGAAAGAACGAATTACTCATCAGATTAAAAGCATTTCAGGTAAAATTTCAATTTTGATTGACGAATCTACAAGCTTGAGTGATAAATCTACTTTGATCGTTTATTTAAAATGTGAAACCAGCAAAGATTTTCCATCACATGTCTCAGACCTGATTGAATTGCCTACTCAAACTGCTGATTCTATTTTTGAAGCCCTTTTAGGTTGTTTGAAAAAATATGGGTTTGATCGTAAGTACCTAAAAGAGAATTCAGTTGCATTTGCCTGTGATGGCGCTAGTGTCATGTTAGGGAAAAAATCTGGCGTCGTAGAAAAGCTACTACAGGAATTTCCAAACATTGTTCCTTGGCACTGTATGAATCATAAGATAGAGTTAGCTGTAAGTGATACAATCAGTGATGTGGGAGCTGTTAACCACTTTCAAATTTTTATGGATAAGCTATACACTCTACAGCAAATCACCTAAAAACCAACGAGAACTAGCCGAGTGTGCTAGTGAACTTGATTCGGAACTGAACAAAACTGGTCGTATTTTGGGTACGAGATGGCTATCCAGTTCCTTTAAAACAGTTACGGCCGTTTGGTATAACTATCAAGCTTTGCACTCTCACTTTAAGAATGCCCAAGAAAACGTCAAGAACAGAACGACAACTGAACGAGCGATGTACAGAAGATTGATTAATAAATACAGTAAACTAGTCTATGACCTGAAATTCAGTCAGCAGGTATCGTGCCAGCAGAGGGCAAAATATTAGAATCAGACAAAAAGATATAGCTAATATTAGCTAGAAAATTTGAGACCTGCACATCAAAGGTTTATCATGTTTAGCCGCTAATTCATTTAATATTAATTCTACAAGATAACCACTCTCTACTTGCTTCTTCATCAACAGGCTACTAATAAAAACTTACAGTGTACTCGTACCCCGAACGCTCACGGAAATGAAAAACTTTTAAATTTATAGATTCACCATCATCCTTCGCGTAACCGTGACGACAACTAAGGTTCAGACAACAATTCAAGTTAAATCATTAAAAAGTTTGATACGCCGTTAACCTTCATCAACACCGTATAAATTCGCTAGCAAGTTTACGACAAGTAAGGAACTAAACTGGATCAAGACGGCGGCGGACCTAACCGGCCTAACCGTACGACGGTACGGAGCAGGTCCCTTACTACTCGATCCAATCAACGTAGATACGGAAAACTTTTTATTGTTATAGCGAAAACTAGGAGTGCAATTAGGGGAAGCTGACAGCGCATTCTGTCTGAGACAGCGGCTACTACGGCGGAATAACAAAATCCTCTTATCCGCCTTGCCGCAACTTATCGCTACAGTAATCTTACTAAACTATGGTTTTTATGGACTTTGGTGAATTGTTAGAATCAGTAATAATTGGCCCGAGAAGACATTATAAACGATAAGGTTAGGGTGGGGAAGTTGGCTGGATAATGATGTAAGTTGTAGCCAATATCTGCTTGGCGTTTAGAAGGTTGGTTTACCCAAGAAAATGCCAAATTTGTAAATATCGCAGTCGCACTAACCTTTGCCTCCCAAAATCTCAGAGGAAATGTACTTTCCTTTCAAAATATATATCTGCATAGAGAAATATATAACTTCCTGTTAGATAAGAAACTATTCCGATACGAGCTTCGTAATGCGCACGGGAATGTCACTAGGAATTTTACCGAACTGTAATTATGCAGAACTTAATTCGCCATGCGAATGTATTTCTGCTTCGCTCAATATTTACGTAAGTACGCCATTCCGTAGACGGGAAATACGTCGAATGGGAATAAGAACGGCTCTTTCGGTGGTATTCCTTTTTTCCCCCTTTTAAAATGGTAGAACCTTAAAGTGTTTTCGAATGTAATACAATCACGTTTATTTTACACCAGCACAGACGCACTCTCACACGAACGTTACGCGTCCGCATGGACAACAGTTGAAGCGCTCACGTACAACTTCCTTCCAACCAGTTCCCATTGTGTCGTGTCGGTGCGGGAAATAGCGTGAGACACGTCGTCATTGTTATTATCCCGAATGGCATAAATGATTTTTTCATTCTGAAACAGTCCTATCTTTAAGAGAAGAGGAGCACGCTGCTGATGGAGGCGCGGAATATATACTACTAATATCCCGTTGTCTGTTATTCTTGTCGTCTACGCAGTTTTCTTTCCGTTTGCTCGTTTTCTTTTGCAAATGAATATATTATAAGGGAAGTTTCGTATATAAATCTTACGAATGTAACGTTCTAGGGAGGAAATCTTTGTTGATCGAAGTTTTCGGGATCGAGATAAGCCGGATTATTCGAGTTTGCAAGATTAAGGTGATTTCAATTTTTAAACTTTAGTAGAGTTAAATTTTCCACGCACTAGATTACGGAACAGGAGCTGCAGCAGTAGTTGTACAAGTAATACAGTTTAGGAAGCCACTGCAACTACCATCCATCACATTGTTGTATTAGTAATTCCCAATTAATTGTGCACAATTAATTGGGCATTAAAGGTAGAACGTACTATGGCTGCTCTTGAAAGTACGCCAGTACTGGCAGTTGCCACCGTAAAAATGTGAGGCGCTCTAGACCCCAAAAGGCAGAAACACTCTATGACATTGTAACGAAGTCCGGCGTTCGTAGCAAGAGAAACAATTGTTAGAAGTTATTTCCGTTTATTTTACCGAGTTTATATTTGTTTTTAACTTGTTTTCTTGCGCTAGGATAGAAATATGTAAATAGTTTTGATCTCACCTGTATACATATGTCGAGTTTTGATGAGCAGTGTATATTTTAACCATGCCTTTGCTCATAATGTCATGCCATAAAAAAATACAGGCCAGGGTATATAATAACACTTACTTACTTGCGAACTCTTTTTCCTTTCCTTCCTGACTGCCGGAGCCGATTCAGTTGGCCAGCACACCCTGACCGTTGGGAGAGCCGAGAGAATTTTGTTGGCCCTATATAACCCCGAGTATTCTAAAGAGTGGGCCGATCTAGTTGGCCTCCAGAATCACCACCGTCCGTTCGCAGACTGGGCCGAGATTTCGTTGGCCTCTGCTAAACCACCACCGTTCCAGGCGCAGAGTGGGTCGAGCTCGTTGGCCTCTGTGTTTCCCTCCGGTGAGGCGTCGAGTTTGTTGACCCTCACAACACACCGTTGTCGCGTATATGACTATCAATATAATTAATATTTAACAGGTTGATTTTCATTTATTCGTAGGAAGTAGTTTTTATTGGATATAAACTTATCATAGCGCTTTTTTCCTGTATATGTATATAACTATTGCCTCCAGTATTCCGTTTTGCAAGCGGACTGTTTTATTATTTGTGCATTTTGTAAATATTTCGTTTGTCTTCTATCACCTGTGTACGAACAAGAATTCCTTTTATTTTGGATATGCGAATAAATGCATATATATGTGAACCCTACCTGTTTCTTTTCTTTATGCTACTCCGTGGTTAAAATTCGTTGATTTGCAAACGGGAACAACCTGTGTTTATTAGATAATTAATCTTTCGTGTTTCAATAACAACGTGCTCACAACAGACTCATCGCAGTATGCCATCTAGCGAGCCCCATCACAATTTAGTTAGAGTAGAACGCGATACACAGTGGTTAGAGATCTGCACGTTTGTTCAGTACTGTCACTGTTACTTGGCGTTTTCATTTAATTATCTAAAACCCCGGAATCCCGAAAGTACCGTTGCAAATTAACTGTGAATGATGTTTCTGATGAACATTGCCCTTCATCGTCTTCTAACAGAAATTGTATGTTATGATCAGAGATAGATTCAACACATTCAATGGCGTTATTAAAACCCATATTCAAGCTTTGAAATCACGAATACAATGTCTAAAGGCTTCATTGCTGTGAGGTTGACATGACAATTGAACGCAATCGTTGAATAAAAGATCACACCAAGACCTCTTAACTAGAAGAGGTCCAACGATGAAGTAAGAGACACTGAAGACATACACTCTTCTGGTGTAACTCATAAACCAACATTTGAAGATTTTTGGGGACTGGGGGGTAGAATGAAGTTATTACCATCCATTTCGTCGACTATGATTAGATCATTGATATAGAAGCTAGAGATTAGAGACGTTGAGGAAAATGATCATGAGGGAACGCCAAAGTGAAAGAGTTTCTATAACAAAATGCCATGGTCTATGGTATCAAATATTCAACAAGAATCCAAATGCGCCAAACACTGCACCTACAAAATTTGGCAGCTGTCAGTGTACTTCTTGAATTATAGGTCACCTAGAACTGTACCACTAGATTTAGATAAATAAAAGTGCAGATCAGATTTTAAAAGAGTTTGTTTACAAAGATAACTACAAAATAAAATATTTTACTTGCACTTTGTTATTTCATATGTTAGTCAATGATTGAGCAGGCTATAAAGCAAATGGTTCCCTTTGTTGCTTGTGCATAAATTAGATCGTACGTCTATCGGGCAAGTCCAGAATTAATACCTACCAGAGAGTCACCAACCGCAATGATTTTTGCTTTTATTACGTCATGACATAGTATGTCGCTATAACAAATCACTATTGAATAAATTGAAACATCTGGGGGAAGTCACAGTCCCTGGATTTTCCGAATTCAGTTGGAAAATTGATGAACGTTTTAATGCTGAAAATTACTTGTGGATACTGGATAATATGATGTTGCCTTCAGTACTACAACTGGCTTCAAACAATAACTTCACTTTTCAGTGGGAGAATTGTCCAGCTCATACGCGTTTGTCATATCTGAATGGTTTCAAAAGAATAATTTTGAAGTATTATCTTGGACTGTAAGCAAGCCTGTTCCAAATCTGATTGAAAGTCTTTGAGAACAGTTGTTCGTAGTAAGTGAAAGAAAATTTTTAGACACCAGAGAAATAGACTCGGAATAGTCAATTTTCTGAGCTCTCTAAAGAGTAATTGACAAGAATTTTCAAATATCTAAGTACAAAAACTTTTCACGCAAAAGAATTTGTGCACCACAAGAAAATCAAACCCACTAAGCGTGATAGAATTGCAGGCACACTGACTGCAGTACATCCCTAAATACTTTTGGGTGAGTTAAAGCCATGGAAGTTTGTAGTTTGACTCTCGTGTGATTTGCTTTTCATTCTTTAGAACAGCCGTTTCATTTTCTAGTGCTAGAGATATAAAAAAATATATTTTGTTCCTTTTGACATGGATAGTGGTAGCGATGATAATAAGCCTACACCTGAGAAAGATTTTTACATGCTATTTATTTATACCTAAGCCCTCCACTAGACATACATAACTAGAAGCTACTTGCTAACTTCCTTATTTCCAAGCTTAGTTGATAACTCAATTTCCCAATTATAGCACAAAAGAAGGATTAAGGTAGATATGTGCCCAACTTTGTTACTTATTATTAATATCTTTGAATATTTGTACAGTTTGGGATAAGCAAAGTCTCTTAGGCAATCTCGGCAAATAATAATATTACTGAAACGTCAAGCTTGGACTATCCGCAACTAGCTTCTAATACTTCTCACAGTCATCAATGCTTTCTCCCTCCAAACTCCTCCTACCAAATACATACATATTGATGTGGTTCACTTGATTATTATTAAAAATATTATCAAAACATATATGAAATCCAGAGACTTATCGAAGTTCTCATGACTCAAAACTTTTACTTCGATTTAAGTTAATATACAATAAACAGAATTCCTCTAAATATAAGTCAATGAGCTGTCAAATACCGTTTTAATTACTGTAATTATCCGACAAATGTATACTAAATTATATTTAGAATAAATACCCCATTGTAACTATACGAAGGATTTGAAAACGTCATTTTAAGTAAGTAAAATTATCATTGAATTAAACGAAAAAAAAACTCATTTCTTGAATCTAATGATACATACATTAATTCGAAAAGACTAATGTCCAGAATAGGATGCAATCGATGATTTCCAGAAAAATCACAATTAAGGGCTTAAAATTGACGTAGCATCATCCGACAGATCGATTCTGAAAAAGTTAATGTAAGAAAATCAATATTTTGCTTAATTCACATAGGTACGAGGAGTTTGATGCTCAAAAATGTAATACTGTACAGCCGATAGTATTACATTTTTGAAACAAGTAGTAGTACAGCAGAACAGGCTAAATTTTACTACAAGTTACGACTGAAACATAGATTAGCAGTGCAAAATATATGGTTCAATCAACAATGTCTGAAGAATAAAGTTATTATTATATTTAAGGACAGGGTCTAACACAGCATCATCACGAAGGGCAGTAGAAGCAGCAAAACGTTTTTGGTTAAAAGAAGAATCTAGGGGTTGGTTTCATAGAAGAGACACTCTAACTTTATATATCAAGGTACTCCATTCTGAACTTTCTTTTAAGCTACATAATGTAGAGTTTGATTTATTTGACGATAAAGTGAGACAAAAAATTAGCGAAATCATACATAAAAAATTTTTAGTACAAACAAAGAAATTAAATAGACTAATTAGTAATAGTAACTTTCCACAAAAAAGTGCACAATTAACTGATAATAGTAACATTAATTTTTTCCCGAGGATTCACAATTTGACCAACGTTAATTTTTCGGAAAAAGAACTAAATTTTTTAAAAAAGGGACCAAAATATAGCCCCCATGCGGTTGATAATAAGTTTAAGGAAATTTTAGCGGTAGAATCAGAAATTATTTTTAAATATATTAATGATAGTACTTTAACCAAAGAAAGAGTGGCTGATACCCTTAGTAAAAGTGTTCTTAGAAATTATTCAGATGTAAATTTAGTAAAGTCATTAAAAAAGAAAATAAAAGTTCAGGATTTAATTTTAACGAAAGCAGATAAAGGTAACTCCACGGTAATTTTGTCCCAGGCAGATTATCATGATAAAACCTTAAATTGTATAATTAAAGAAAACATAAAAGAGATTTCAAAAGATCCTACACATAACTTTCAACTACAAATCAAAGAAGCACTTAAAACAGCCAATAGTCTTTTTATTATTACTAAAAAAGAAAAATGTGAATTAATCAATATGAACCCGTCACCCCCGCGTCTATATGGCTTATTAAAAATTCATAAAATTGATACCCCGATCCGAGGGGTAGTTTCCTCTATTAACGCCCCATGTAAAAAATTATCCGAAAAATTAGACAGGATTTATAAAACTTACACTCACTTTTCAGATCCTACATCTATAAAAAATTCATTAGATTTAGTTGGATAAAATAAAAAATACTAATATTCCTATAAATTCCAAAATTGTTTCCTTTGATGTATCGAATATGTTCTCCAAAATACCGCCATTAGAATATATTAAATTAATGAATGATATCCTGATAGATAAAAAAGTTAATCTATCTATCACATTCGAAATCATAGAACTTTTGGGATTGGTTGCAAACCAAAATTATTTTAAATTTGCAAATAAATTCTACAAGGTCTAGCTATGGGCTCTTCGCACCAGTCAATTACTGGCAGATATTTTTATGAATAATATTACACAAAAAATTTTGTCGCATGAATTATCTAAAAAACATATAATTTTCTGGCTTCGTTATGTAGACGATATTTTAGTTTGTTTTAATGGTACAAATAGACAAATTCAAACTTTTTTAAATTTTATAAATTCTATTCATCCTAATATTATATTTACAGTAGAAATAGAAGAAAATAATAAGCTAAACTTTTTAGATTTAACGATATCTAAATTAAATAATAGTTTTACATTCGACATATTTAGAAAACTCACATTTACAGATGCAATTATCCCGAAAGATTCATTACATCCTTGGAAACAAAAAATTGCCTTTTTTAATTCAATGATACATAGAGCTATTAGTCTTCCCCTATCTAAAAAAAACTTTGATAAAGAAATATCAACTTTGAAACTGCTGGCAATAAATAATGGCTTTAGCTCACAATTGGTAGATAAGATTTTAACTTCTAAAATTAAAAAAGCAACTTTGCATGAAATTGAAAAAAGTCATAAAGATATAACAGTCGCATTTAAACCATTCAAAAAATTACAGGGCTCATTATTTAATGGAAAAGATATACAAGAGAGTTTATCAAAATCAGGAGTGTACAAACTTTCTTGTAACGATTGTAAAGGAGTATATATAGGTCAAACGGGTAGAAATTTTTCCACGCGTATAGATGAACATTAAGATCATTTAGATTACAAAAAACAGATTCTACTTTTGCAAGCCACTTAATGGACAATAATCATAATTTCTCAGAAAATAATATCAAGCTATTACATTTTAGAGATAAAGGTCTAAAACTAAATCTGTTAGAAGCCTTAGAAATTTTTAAAACAAGTAGAAATTCAGAAGAAATTTTACTCAATGATCAAACAGATATTTTATACACCCCTCTTTTCAAAGCTTGTCTTTAATACCTCTCTTGTTGGTTTCACTTATGGTAGATTGATTTGTTAAGTATTTTGAATTTTATTAGGTTAGGTTATTAACTAGTTCCATATATAGTGCCTGTTAATCTTGTTTGTAGCTTAGTTTGATAATGACAGTTATATTGTCGAAACTGCAGTCAATGATTATGTTTTAATTTGTGTGCAAATATAGTAGTAGTATAGTAGAGTATTATTTAATTTATTCATTCATTCAGTTTGATGCTCCTTTGGAAATCCAAAAATCGGTTTTAAAATTAACTCGCTTCAGTTAGGAAAGCCAAAGTTCCACCAATGGAATGCTAGAAATTTGGATAAAGTTTGAAAACCGCCTCAACAAAAGAGAAATTCGAGTTCCGACTGTCGAAGCAGACGCCACACTGAATTTGAAAGCTGCCGACCCAAAACGGAAATCGTAACCCCAGAGTTTACTGATCCCGACAATCTTTTACACTTACCAGGTTGGTCAGTGGAAAACCCGGTATTTCCTCGGTTAATGTTTTGTTTGGCTCAACAAGAATTTAATTGAGATTGTTTTCACTTTGTTAATTAAAGAGGTACTCACCTGTCATTGAGTAATAAGGTTGTAAGCCGATTTATGCCAATGATAGCACTGATCAATGTAAGCTGATTTATGCTAATGATAGTACTAATCATTGATAAAATGTTTTACACTTATGAAGAAAAAAGAAATCCAATTTCGAGGAAATCATTACTAGAATTTATTCGATTATCATATTACCATCAGTAAATCCAATCCATACGGAATAGTGACATCTTTGTTATAGTAGTCGAAGTTACAATTGCCGGAATCCCTCTTTTTGAAATTAATTTTGTAATTTTATCAATCATATGTTCATTGTCTTTAATTAGAGAAGAATTTTTTGAAATAAAGAACAGAACGGTGTTCTAATTTGATCAACGGTTTTATTTACGTTTTATATAAGAAATAACATCAAAAACAACAGAACTGAGCCATGAGAGAACCTCCTACCTTAAGATAAGAATCCATGCCAGGGAGTTTAATTTTCTCTTCTTATAAAATAATTAAAATTACTATTAGTACTAACGATCCCGTATAATGTATTCTCAAGCAAATAAACCATATTTCTCACTCTCACTCTGTATATGTTGTGTCTGTATTAAAAACAAAGATGAGGAATAATATAGCTTCACCGTCTCAAAAAATAACCCAAAAAGGAAATCTATTAAACTTATTTAAAAATCTGGTAGCTTTAATCCCTAGAAGAATGTCTAAAGATCACTAAAACTTGAATTGCTACTATCGCAGTAGAATACAACACAAAAAAAAACTGTAAAGAAATATTTGGAGCAAGACGGATAATTCTCACTGAAAAGAAATCCATAATAGTGAGAGTAAATTAATTATTTACCATCCTAGATGGCGAGCATAAACGAAAAGCGAGAATAATCGATAATTAATCGCGTCTTGATTGTCTCTTTTTAATTTGCCAGAATCAATTGAAACTTTTGTTTTTTTACTGTCAATAGCCCTATTGATTTTTTTAATTAATACTCCCTTTCCGGCGAGGTCCTTTCCGACACATCAAAAATCGTTCCCCCTTCAAATCCTAAAATATCGTTCCCAGACAATGCGGAGCCGAAATACTAATCTCGAAGTAATTAATTATATGGCCGGAGCAAAAGGCTTAATGCGTCAATGAATCTATTTTTTTTCTTCCTTTCCCTTTCTCCGTTTCTTTCGTCGTGCTTCCGGCGAAAACCGGCAAATCCAAGCATACGCTGCGTTGCCTACTGGTTCCCAATCATTCCCGCCCAACTCCACACAATGGTAAAGAGCGGTGAGTGTGAGAGATCGCATTTATGGCGAGAGATAGTGCGGCGAATGACGAACTGCACACAATACCCTCACTGCTGTGACAATATGCATATTTACCTTCGCGTCTGTGACAATGTGCATATTTGCTCGTCTTTGCATTATTCCTGCCATTGTGCAAAGATTAATGGGTGAAATTTCTGAGCTTTTCACTACCGCCGTTGCAAGTGGAGGGTCCGCTAGCTTCGCATTATAATAGCTGTTGGTTGCATAGCTGGGGTGCGACTGATTCCGTTGTATGTAGAAGCGAATGAATGTGTTTAGAATAACCTCCGCGTTCAGTATCAACACTGGGAATGAAAAGCTTCTTCAATTGGAACGGCGAAGTTTGCTTTCGTTTCAAGTGCTCAACTTAATACGGTTGGGGGTTGAAGTTTGTGCGTATGGAATCCAGTAATTTAGCAAATAAATTTCATGGCATAGGTAATAGTAATAATCGAATTAAAATTAAATTAATTAAAATTGAGCTTTTAATGGTCTTGTCAAAAAGGTCAAAGGTCTTGATATATGTATGTTGTCTGGACTCGCCAAAGCAGCTTGGCTGTTGGCAGCATCATCAACAGGTTTTTATTAAAATTTTGCGTCAACTAACTGCAGAGTTCGCTAGAAAAACGGTTGCAAAAATCTAAGCCCACGACTTGGTGAATGATCGCCACCCCTGAGCAAGCACCAGTAAGACGAATATTACTGCCATAGCTCAAACATTCTAGATAATATAGATCACCTAAAAATAGCTTCCTTTCTTGGCTCTTGACGAAATAGTAGAAAGCAATCCGTTTTGGCATATGTGACAGACTTTTGGAACGATATCGACCCTGAAGAAAATAAATAATCATGAATTAACACTAACTGGCAGAAAATTTTGCCAACCCCTTCCCAATTTTGATCTCGATGAAAACCTAATTATTTCTAGTGCTGTATAGGTACACCAGTTATCCAAAATAAATGGCTGGTTTTGCATCTTTCTTTCAAGTCTGAAATTCTGAACCAAAATTTGATCAGGACTGAGAGAATTTTGGGAAAGTTTGAGTCTGTAAAATAGTTCATTTTCCTGTCAGCACCTGCTGAAGAGGAGAACTGAAAAACCTTCTCTATGCATTCCTGAAATTCTCGATTAAAATTTTGGTCAGGTTTGGGCAGGGTGGTGGAAGACGCTTCGTAAGGCATTTTGTATTGTCACATAACTAGAAGCTAGTAAAGACTTCAGAGACATGCTTCTCCCCATCGGCCTGGTGGACAACAGATTTATATCGTGGCTATCGAGACTAAAACAGAGATTGTTCGTATTTTGTCATATTTTCAAGGTTATTGTCGGTATGAATCTACACTTCATCAAAAGACACATCGCCTGAATCCATATCAGAGGTGGGCTCGTGCACAGATTGGAGGTGATTGACAGAAGTTTGGCCTTCTCAATACTACAGTAGTATGTTACACTAATATGGTGTCGTACAGACCTCATGCCTGCGGACTGGTTTGTGTTTGTCTTATAAACTTTTCCATTCATGCCTGGGATGTAACATAAAAAATGAATTCTTAGTCTTTGTCTGGGGTTTGCAGAATTTAATGGAAAAAAATAACTGGCAGCAGTGTTGATAAATGGAAAACCATTTGCTTCAATTTCTGTGAGAGGTTTTATAATTAGAACTGATTTCAGCCCGCAAATTCATTCTCTGCCAATTCATCGTCTAAATTCACACCAGAGGTGGTCTCCTAAATTAACTGGAGATGGTGGACCAGAAATTTGGCCTACTCAATACAGAATTATGCTACACTATAAAGTCTTGCAGAAATCTTAATCGTTCGGAATTGTTTGTGCTAGTGGCCTGATTTCTTAAAGCACATAGTCATTTGTGGTGAAATGTGGCTGCATCATTACACCTCAGAGTCCAAGCAGACAAACATGAATTGGCAAAAACCAAGAGAACCAGCTTCATGGGAACGCCAAAACCAGTCTTTCTACTGGGAAAGCTTTTGCAACGATTTTTTAGGGATTGGAGGAACATGTTGCTCGCCACGAAAGGTGTACAGTTTATGCTGCATACTACCAGCAACTGCTTGATAAAGTGAAACTGACCTATCGACAAAAAGACAAGGGATACTAATTCGAAGTACAATTTCGCTCTATGACAATACTCTTCCGCACACGCTGCATTAATCAAAAAAGAAAAGGACAAATTCATTGGAAAATACTGGAACATCTGGATTATAGTGAAGGTCGGCCGCAGTGTGACAACCACATGTTTGGGCCACTCAAAGCAGAACTTGGAAGTCATGCTTTTAACTACGACGAAGATGTGGAGAACTTCCTGCGGAATTGGTCACAGATGCGGCTAGATTCATTCTTTGATGACGGAATTAAAAAAAACGTTTGATTGGGTGGAAAGAATGTGTTCAAACATTTTATTTACCAATAAATATTTTATTCACTGTACCAATAAATGTTGGACATGGTCTTGTTAAATCCTGAAATGAACTTACTGATAAAGAACCAAAATATGATGGACGGCGCTAGGTTGGAATAGAACACAGACTTTAAAGCATCGCATGACATGACAATAAACTTTAACTTTAGCAAACAGTTTGGAGTGGTGGTTCAAGACGACTAATCCTGGACCTCGTGGGTATTAGATTACTGGGGATGTGGTCATACTGCCGATGGTCGATGCGAAGAAGGCGAAGAAGAATCAGATCCATTCCGGCGAATTCTTCTTCAATATTAGCTTTTTAGACTTGCAAGGTTAGTAGTTTGTTGTGGTAAAGGCGAGATTTCAAAAAGCCCCCAAAGGACGAAGTCTGGTGCTATTAGATCTGGCGATCTTGGTGGTTGGTTCGTCAAATCTTCAAAAGTTAGTTCAAATCTTCAAAAGCGGGAGATCATTCGACTTGGAAATTAACGAGTTAGCACGTTTAGCCTCTGCCTGTAACGCCCACCCTTTACGGTTACGGCAGTTCCATCGGCGTCTTCAAAAAAATAAGGGCTAATCACTTTTTCAATGCAAATATCTCACCAGGTAGTTACTTTTAGGGAATGCATTGCTTCTTCTTGCATTTCTTGTGGATTGTCTGTGCGCCAGAAACGCAATTTTTTTTATTGGCGTAAACATTTAAGTGGAAACGGGCTCTTTCGCTCATTATGATTTCTGATATGAAATATGTATTCCTCTTCTTGCACCAAGTTTAACAGAGTATGGCTCAGCCAACCGCTTAATTGCGTTAAAACAACAGACTGAAAATTTGTCAAATATGCCGGAACAATAGTTCCACGTTTTGGTATCGCTCTATGGCTTGTTGACAACTGATTCTCTATATATCTACATCATAAATGTCAAAGCACAGTGACATTTGGCGCCATATGCAAAAATGGCAGCCATCTCAAATTATAACATTACTTTTGCGCCACCTTGTGTAGAAGGTACGTTCCATTGCTATGATACAAAAGGAAGAACATTTTGTAGAAATTTTGCAACAAAGCTAAATTGATTATTTTACAGGGATTAGAGCTACTGTTCTGATTTAGCTTTCGAAGAATGTCCAGGAGTTCTAGGCATGCATACATACCTCGAAATTCAAATGATGTGTTAAAGCAACTGTCATCAGAAGCATTTTAATTCATGAAATCTATCTTACAGAATATTTTCTCGTCATTGATTTTGCGCACACAGACGGTGCGGTGTATGTATATAGCAAACTACAGAATTATTATATAATTTAACTGATAAAACTTGTGCTGAAATGCTATTAGCAACTACATATAATGACATTAGTTACATTGTAAACTTTCTACTGAACTAATTACACAACGTACCTACTCAGTCTCGATTTTAGTTCTCGGTTAGTGTCGGCACCTTTTGCTATTTACAACCTCAAGAAAATTATAACATCTTGGCATAGGTACATCTGAAAATTATCACATTACTATGGGTTTAGGGTACAGAATACTTCGTTAAATTGGTAAAACTTCTTTGGTTTCAATTTAAATAATGCGACTGGAAACTTGTGTTTGTTTGATCGTTTGAGACGGCATTTATTATGTGAAAATTGCCATTACATGTTCAGGCCCCATTGATTCCCTTTTCCCAAAAACGAATAAGGGGGGAAATAGCAAGCGCAGCTCGAATTGTAACTTACGTACAAAAGTTTCCCGATCGTTGGAGTCCCATTAAAGTTTTTGATACACCCTCATATTATTGGTTCCGGCACGACCGTGCCCGCTTAAGGGTTAAGAGCTTTTAGTCCAAATGTTATTTTTCGCGTGGGATTACTTAATACGGCACGAATAAAGTTAGAAACTACGGTCGGCTATTGTGTCTGATGGAGTTTGTGGAGATTATTTCTTATATTACAGAAAAGTGCTCATTCAATTACTACAATTGATACAATATAAAGAATATTTCTTAAGAATAAGTGTATTAGGCACTTTACTCCCAACCATCGCCATCTAATTTAGCGTTCGCCGTACCTGAGCAAAATTTATTATAATCTCATATGTATAACTCTCGGTCAACATACCGGCTGATATTTATTTTATTACCGGTTACGACTTTCGCAACCGTTAACCTAAATTCCGGGACCCTTGTTCCCAAAGGCACCCGGCCATAACTCCGCCGAACTCTTGCGCAACCTACTCCTCTTCATCACATTCGAGTTTGAAAATCTCGTTCGCTCTCATATGCAATGTTAAGTTGTCAGAGTCGGATTCAATGTAAATATAGATAAGTGTCGGAATTTTAAAAGAAGAACGAATCATCAATAAATGAAGTAGAATTTAAGAATGTATACGTACGACTAAAATAGTTTGAATACCTCACTACTACTACCTGCTAAGTTTGAAATCCCTTTGAATATATTAGGATGCATCAGTTGCAACTTTGATGTTATTAGTTTCGAGAATAGTAATCCTGCTCCAACAAGAACTATCTCAATTTGCATATTACTCAAAGAGAGGGCATATTTAATAGTACAACAGCGTTGTGTGTCGGTTGCTTATTGACGAGGAACTTAATACCTTGTGCTTTATATTGAGCAGGAACTCGAATTAGGGCTTATTTAATATACTGCTTCCTGTTGCAACAGGATGGGGTTCGTTTTATTGAAACTACACAGATGTGTAATGTAGTTAATGAAGTCGAACTTGTTAATGTTATACCATAGTATGCAACTTGCAGAAATCTATGCAATAACTTTAGTAACGTTAGCAACTGCTACAGGTTATTTATTACCAGTTATATTCTGCTATACTGTGTTTTTTTTTAATAAGGGGAGTTATTTGAATATAGCCCGCCAAAATATAGGCTTACGATTGGTTCGTTGCCGGTCATGTTTACACTGCCAAAATTCGGTATTTTAGCGACGCCATATTATAGACACAGGTGACAGAGTAAATACATATTTCCTATTATTATCGATGGAGAAATTCCTACATTAAACAAAATCTTAAAAAAAATAAGGGAAGATCAAAATATACCTCCAATGAGTCGTTCAATACACTATTAAAAATGTAATCTCAGAGACGTGGACAAAATGTGTAGAACATATGAATAAAGATGAAGGCAAAATATGCAGATTTTACAATTTACTCCCCTTAATAAAAAACAGAGTATAAACAGTAATACCAACTTAATACAGATGCGTCGTGAATATGTTTGTAGATGTATATGATATGATATATTTTATTTATAAGGCAATAAAGAGTTCTTTTGAAGGTGGGAAGAGCCACAGATGTTGAGCCCTTTAGCGTAATGGAAATTAAAAGAGCGGCACTGAGCCTCAAAAGTGGTAAGGCCCCCGGACTAGATAAAATCCCACCGGAAGCCATTAAAATCACCGTCGCATGCTCACCGGACATGATAGCAGCGATAATGAACAACCTCCTACAGCTGCAAGTGTTCCCCGAAGAGTGGAAGGTGGCCAAAGTGGCGCTCCTCTTGAAAAGCGGTAAGCCTCCGTAAGTCTCAACTTCGTATCGCCCCATATGTCTGCTCAATAGCCTGAGCAAATTGCTTGAAATACTGATCAAAAACAGGCTGGAAATCGAATTAGAAGAGAGAGGGGACCTGCATGGGCGACAGTTCGGTTTTCGAAAGCACAAGTCTACCATACAGACGATCGAGGCGGTAGTACAGACCGCAAATGAATACAAAGGCAAATGGTGCGCTTTGATCACAATTGATGTAAGAAACGCCTTCAACACCGCGTGTCATAGGCAAATAATTGGCGAGCTGAGTAACAGAGGGGTGTCAAAGTAGTCGCGTTTATAACGAGCTATCTAGAGGGCAGAAGAATTTGGCTTGGCAAGGATGAGACAAGGGAGACAAGCGCGGGCGTTCCGCAGGGCTCGGTACTAGGACCGACTCTGTGGAATATCCTGTACGATGGCGTGTTGGACCTGAAGTTGACCGAGGATGCTATGTGCGTTGCCTTTGCAGACGACCTTGCACTGGTAGTTGGAGCGGACAATGAATACACGCTAATGGAGAATACAAACAGATGCCTGGAGCAAATAAATATATGGATGCGGGAGCATGGACTGCAACTGGCGCCAGAGAAGACCGAGGCTTTGCTGATGAGGGGGAGAAGAAAAAGGAGTCACGTGGAATTCACACTGGATGGAGTGTTTCTAAGACCAGCCAAGACCATAAAATATCTAGGTATCACTCTGGACGAACGGGGGTCTTTTGGAGCTCACGTGAGAAATGCCGTTGCCATGGCAGAAAAGAAGGCTGCTAGACTGACTGCGCTCATGCCCAACATTAAGGGCCCAAGCAGCAGTAAGAGGGCAGTGTTGTGCAGCGCGATTCACAATGTGCTTCTTTATGGGGCCCCCATTTGGCAAAAAACGGTCGCTATACAGAAGTATAAGAGTGTCCTGGGCAAAGCACAGAGAACAATGCTGATGCGAGTGGCGTCTTCTTACAGAACTGCACCTCTAGCTGGCCTACAAGTAATTACGGGTATAGCGCCAATACACCTGATGGTTAAGGAACGAGCGTTTATCTATGATAGAAGACAGGAAGATCGTGGAGCAACCTTGGCTCAAGCCAGGAAGAGCACTATCGAGAACTGGCAGGCAGAATGGGACAGCGAGGCGGTAAAGGCCCAATGGACAAAGCGGCTAATAGCACAACTGGCTGCATGGTTGGCATGTAGGCACCGAAGGCCAGATTATTTTCTGACGCAAGCGTGTTAGCAAAGATACGACAGATGAACGCATTTACTGCGGCAACCTGGATACAGTTGAGCACACCATCTTTATATGCGACAACTGGGCTGACATTAGAGCGAAAGCATACAGGGAATCAGGTCGTACGATAACACCGGAGAACATGGTGCCGACTATGATCGAGTCCCCAAAGAAATGGGAAATTATCAACAAAATGACACAAAATTATAGGGATGTAATGTCGAGAAAAGAGTCTGAAGAGCTAGACAGACAAAGAACCAGCAGAAAGTAGAAGAGAGTACGCACGTGGATGCCGGCAGTATCTGATATCATATCACAAATAGTTCCAGATACTGCAGAGGGCATAGGTGGGGGTTTTAGTGAGTAGGCTGCTCGCAGAGAGTCCCACACTTCCAAGTCGCGATAGAACCTAAGCGCTTGGAGTGCGTAATGCATTTCCCACCGGAAAAAAAAAATAAAGAGTTCTTTGATGTATGTGAAGTGGCTCAGTCAGTAGGATACAGTTTTTCCAAGGAGAAAGATTTTGATGGCAAACTGTTAGTGAATTTAACGGTTTCGAGTATGGAACCGTTGCTTTGACAACATCCTAAACGGTTTCAAAGATAGTACAACAATATGAACTCCACAAATGCCAAATCACCATAGTCCGCGTCCAAATGATAAAACGTTATTATCAAAATGAGTCTTTGTTAGCCCAAACGCTGGTCTTTAAAGTCGACTTTCCAACGTGTGGTGCCCAAATTCAAGACGGCTGGAACGGTAAACAATCACTAACACCCGTACGTCAAGGCAGTGCTAGATCTGCCGAGAACACTGCCGGTGTTCATGAAAGTGTGTAGATGAAGCCGAGGCAGTCAATTCACCGCCGTTTCCATCTGGGCTTCGACCTGCACCCTTACAAGACCCAACAAATCCAGGATCTCAAAGTTCATGACCAAACACAATACCGGCTCCTCACTAACTGGGCTTCAGAGCGATGGGAAGAAGATACCAATTTTGGCTTCATTAGTTCATCATCATTAGTGATTAAAGGCATTTTTAGAATAATAGCTACGCTAAAAGGCAAGAAAGGTGACAATATATTCATGAAACTGTTTCTGTCTGGTACGGATTTTGAGCTAGTGGTCTTATTGGTCTATAGTTTTTCGAAAATGACAATAGTGAGGCCATCACCATCAATGGCGAGCACTACAGACCAATACTAACCAATTTCGTTTGGCTTCAATTGAACGATATGTACATAGGTGGAAAGCATGTGCTTCCAGCAATGTCACGGTGGAAATTTTACATGAACGATTTTAGGATATTATTATATCCTGCAACGGTGACATGAATTGCCCACCTAGATCATGCGATTTAACCTCACCCGACTTTTTTGTGCGCATTTCTGAGGAAACATCTATGCGGTATAGTCATTGACAATTGAACCTCTTGCCGCTATCCGCGCTTTCTGATGGCCTTCATCAGTAAGATAGAACTTTTCCAACCATTTCATGCACCAGTCAAATTATTTCCATTAGATAAGTGCGAGTATTTCATAGACACATGTCTGACAAATGTAAACTTCCTTAAATTTTATGATTTTAGAGATACTTTCCGTCAGGTTAGAATAAATTATTTCAATTTTATAACCAATAAAATGTTGGCCTAATATGTGAAAAGATTGAATCAAAGAGATTTTTGTTTGCAGCTTCTGATTAAGGAAGAAACTGTTCATGTTATCAGACCACATTTCAGGGCAGTTACATATAAGACAAAATAAATAAAGATAGAAATATGTGCAGCCTATGCGCAATGTCTTAGAAGGTGTAATACCATTGCAGAAAAAATTGGGAAAAAGTTGGAATCCCTTCCGGAATCTGTTTCCCCTTAGGAGGAATAGAAATCATCATCATCAGTCTCAATACTGGAACTAGATTTAGCCATGTCCGAGACTAGCTTACTTCTGATAACTGGATGGATAGTGAACTGAGATTAGCTTCTGTGCATCTCCAACATCCTGACAACCCAAAATTTAAACGGAAAGAGAAATTTACCGACAAGATTTTAGTCTGGTGCCCTATTTTTCAAACAGGAAAACCTTGGACGAGAGTTAAAGGGGAAGCTGTGGATACAAACGTCTTCATTCGCAAATGTCTACCCAAAATTGAGAACTGTAGTTAATACTCATCATCCAAATGATGATGTGATGTTCTGGCTCTATCTGGTGCCATGCCAATATGCTTGAATCACTCAGAACTGGTTAAGCCAACATATCGTGAATTATGTACCTAAGGAAGATAATCCGACCAACGTACCCCAGGCACTCTCCGTTAAGGAGTTTTGGGTACTACTGTGTAGGAAAGTTTATGACAAAGATGGGGAAGTTTAAAATGAAGCACAGTTAGAGGCCAGAATATTCCAGAAGATCTAAGAAGTGAAGTCCAGAGAATGATATGGAGAATTTTACCAACATTGCACCCCATTATTAGTTTTGTAAATTTAGGTTTAGTTGTGCAACTGCTAATTTTAGTGCCATAAATTGGAACAACAAACCAATTTTGACACCATGATACCTATCGAACTTATACGACATAACATACATAAATCATGCGACAAACATTAATTGGTTTTTGTGTCTACAATGTTACACAACCGTTTCTTTACACAATTATATCATTAATTTCTAGAGAGATTCTACAAAGAACACGTAATGATTAAAGATTACATGAGATAAATCACAGCAAATCCAAAACACAAACAAAACGCGTAAATATATTTGTTAGCATGCGATATGTACAGATGCAGAACAATTTGATTAAGGAATCCGTGCAGCAATGTTCGAAACAGATAACACGATTAAGCGATGCGATTTGACTGATCTCGCAGCGGATTTTCTGATACACAACATATTTACATCGAGTAAACAGGAATTTAATTACACGGAAGCTTCGAGTTTGGCTCTCGTAAGGAAATTAGTGCTGTCCAGTTTCGCAATTTCATTAATTATAGAAAATTATAAAAAGCTCTCAATTATACTCGAAAATCGGACGTGCGTTGTTTATGAAATTCCCAATCCATTTGCAACTATTTAGATCCTTTCTAGAAAGTTAGTTTTCCCGGGATTTTTACCAATAACCGAGTATTAATACCTCGTGGTATTATATCAGATTGTATGTTCCAGTTATTGCATTTTCGTTTAAAACTATTTTATCCTCCCTTGTTTTGCTAGGATAAACGGTTGAAGTAGGTGTTATAGTGAAAATATCTCTCGTATATATGCTGAATATTACGAACTAATCGGGTTAATTTCTAGTTTTTTTTTGTATGATATTGCAGACAATACAGATAATCAATCACAAATGCGTCATTTTGACAGCTTGGATATGTCAAGTGAATATGTGTACCTAATAATTTAGTTTTGGAAGAATATTTATAATTAAAATAAAACCAAAATTAAAGGGAAAAAATACTAAACGAGAAGGTAAAAAGGTGGACCTTTAGTGCGTGGACAAAGATGAACTCTACGCTTCATACTAACAACGTCATCCATTAGGATTTTTTAGGTTATGTCGGATCTCTTCGATTGTGTGTTGTCTGGTCTAGTTAATAATATTCTTTAAAAGAATTCAGATAAGAATTTTGCAGGAAAGTTAATAACTCTTTTATCAAAAAATTTTCAACTTACTCCAATCTAGTATGATGGCCGTACAAAAAACTTAGTACTAGAGACTAACCTCTCTAACCTTTTCAAGCAGAATTACGTCCGGGAAAATCTAAGTAAGGACCTGAGATGTGTAAACATCTACATATGTACCGATAACCAAGCAATTTGAAGGCACCAGCCACCTATAGCTTCGGGTCTAAATTGGTTTGAAAAAACTTGCAAAGCAAAGCGTTGACATGCATTCCATTGGATCGCAGCCCTTCTTTTGCCTTCCAAAACGCTAGCCCAAAAACGAACTTCAAGACTGGGAAACAAAGAAATGGCCCACCTCTGCAGAAAATCATCTGGACCAACACCAACTCCTCGCCAAGTATCAATAAAAATTTCGTCATATAAGAAAAGTAGACTGACCATTGCCCTATAGAATCTTACCTCAAAAAGATGGCCAAAGCTGATCAAGACACGTTCCGAATTTGCCCATTGGGAACCAAGAGGATAATGCGTGGTAAATATTTCAGCTTCCAGGACAAACGATTCTAAAGCTTGAATAAATTAAAAAGCCTCAGCTCTCAAATTAGTTATGCGATTCGTTAAGAACATCGACATGGTTAATTGAAATCCTGAGAACCTGACGCCCTATTTTGCCAATTAGCCCAGTTCAGGATGTGGCATATTTTATTTCTGCAACTAATGCCATAAATAAACCTAAGACACGCATTCTGCACGTTATGAATCCTAGCAACATCAATGGTGATCAGCCAAAGACCATACCCCATGCCACAAAAATTGAATGTGTGTAGTTTCCTCAACTTCGTTGGTTGACATTTCCTATTCCCAAAAAGTACCTCTTTGATTTAATTAAGAATTAGTACATTACCTTCATTCGGTGCCCTGAAAACATCGCCAGTACCTGCTGATATGTTCATCGTGCAACTAAAACCCACCTTAAATAGCGATTGAACAAATAGAAAAAGATTAAACTTATTCAGGTGGTTTCGGAGCTGCTGTTCCATGGTCTTTTTCTAATATCTTAGAAAGAGCAGGCAAGATACTAGTTGGTCTAAAATCCTTGCACAGGAATTGGTGTAACAAGTACTTGCTTCCACCAGAGAGGAAAACCAGAAGAAAGAAAAACGTAAGTAGAAATTTATAATATAAGTGATAAATGGGCAACAGATTGCAGTCATTCTTCTAGAGCCCTGGGAGCACCCAACAATTTTTCAAGCAGAGATACACCCCATAGAGCTTTGCGTCCGAGAAAACTTGGATAACATCTACATAGGTACTGATAGCCAGGCCGCTCTAAAAGCTCTAGCCACTAACAGATTTGAGTCTAAGTTAGTCTAGGAGTGTCTGGGGATAAATCTGATGCAACTGGCCACAAATAAGTAACAGGGTATCCCTAATGTGGGTTCCAGGGCACACTAGTAGCAAAAAGGAAATAACCTGGGGGACAAAGTTGCAAGACAAGCCACAGACATGCACTCTATTGAACGCCAACTCTCAAGAGGGGTAAGCCCAAGAAGGATCTTAAAGACTGGGAAGCAAAAAAAATGCCATTCCTCTGGAGGAAAACACCCGAACAAAGACAAGTGAAAAAATTTATCAACTAGTCGCCAAAATCTTTTTGATTTAAAAAAATCAGAATTAAGGACCCTCATTGGTCATTGCCCTCTAACTTACCACCTCAAAAAATGGGCACAGCTGATCAAGACACATATCGATTTTGCGAACTGGGAACTGAAACAGCCGAGCACATACTTGTCATCATCTTGTCACACCCATCCCTCCCTTCCATCTGCCCTTCAGAGACCGAAGGTAATGCGCCACCTGATCCTTAGAAGTCACAGCAAATTCTTACTCTACTTCTTTTACTTGTGCTAACTCTAAACGGATAATAATAATCAAATACTTCAAGAAATATATCCCCTGACTACTTAATTATTTAAAGTAGGCACGACTTTAATAAATTAGATCGCGCATTACCGTGTTCTTAGTAAATAATCGCACCTAAACGTGTTCATCCTATATCCTACATGAATTACACCTTCTAGCTGTATAATCTCGCAGCACTAGAACCTCAACAAATTGCCGGAATTACGGTGGTAATGCTAGCGATCTGTTCTCGATAACAAAAAGTTAATCTATGATAATTTTAAAACGTCCAGTAGATGACATTGTTCCACAAAACCTTTATCAATTGTAAAGAATATTCTAGTTGGTAGATAAGACCCATGCCTTTTAAGAACTCTGCACTTTGTTAATATAATAAACAAATTTTGACAACTGTCAATGGTAAACTGAAATTAAGAAAGCTTCCATTTGATTGTGTTATTTTTTTTAATTAAAATGTTAAAATGTTGATGACGAACTGACAGACGAATGTTTTCAACAAGACAATGACCACCACACAAATCTCGATAGACAATCGCTTTCTTCGAACAATTTTTCGATGACAGATTTATAAATTTTCCAGCAAAATTGCCCGATCTGACAAACTTATTTTTTCATATTTGAAGAATACTATTTTCAAGACCAGGCATAATACAATCGCAGAGCTTCGCAATGTTATGAGATCTTACTTGAGCATTAGAGTGTGTTATTATTCATTATTCATTAGCCTTGGATCGAATTCACAGAAAATTTTTAAAGTTTCTTAGTTTTAAACTGGACGGTGCATACCCCGCAATTGGTTTCCTCCAAGATGAATTATTACTCACAATCAGGCATGGTATATCTTTGACGTGCAGAAGAAATGAACA
>SMLS01070719.1:0-16620 GCA_004785975.1 Popillia japonica | reverse complement strand
AATTGCTGTTTTATTTTATTAATTGTTATAGTAATTTGGCACGGAGAATTTATTTGGTGTCATACGTCAGTGCGGTGGTCTTAATACACATCCAAGTTGTCATCAGTTCATTGCCAATTTTAAAGCTTGTATTCTAAATAATTTAGTCTTCTCGTTCTATCGGGTTCAATTGTGAGGAAGTTTGTGGGCATATCTTAAGTAATCTGCAATCTTTTATGACTGCTATTGAACCTAAAAGTGCTAGGACTTGTGCATTGGATAAGAACGAACTAGAAGCTTCTTCTCGAAATGTTCCGATTAATGATGAAATTGATTTTAATTATCAAGCCATCACCTATGTCTTTGGATTCGTCCTTAGAAAACTTAATTTACCCGATTGTGAGGTTAGTAAATCTTCTTTAGTCTCTGCTAACGTAGAACCTCATCATACATTTACAATGTTTAAGGAATTTGGTGATTCAAATAATCTTCTTTATCCCACTTTTAGTTTGGTATTATATGTTAATAACATTTACGATAGGATGGTTGTCTTGCTAATATCATTTGGTCATGTAAATTCTATTCAGAAGAAAATGTTGGTAACTTTGCGGAAGGTTAGCTTGTCATGGTATGCTTGCGTTAATTCAGGTCATCAAACTTTGGTTCAAGAACAGCTGTTAAATATATCTACGAGATTAATTATTAGGAAAGTTTGTGATGATATTTGTCGGCCTTCTACTGACAGATCTGATAATTGAAACGCAAGAAAAATTGCACAGCTGATGCATTTGTAGATGGTAAGACATTTCTAGTCTTTTGTGCATATGAATTGTCCTTACGTGATGTAGTTGTTTATTAGAATTTCAGTTTGTTTATTGTTATGCGTACATAGTTTATTTTGTTATTTTTTCAAGACTTGTTTTATTTATTAATGTATTTTTATTATATGCGAGAGAATGTTATATTATTTATATACATGTCAATTATTGAATTTTAAATATTTATTTTTGTTAGAGTTTAACTTTATTTTTTTCAGATATTTTTATTGATACACGTAAATACGTGTCTGTGATTTCTATATTTATAGATATATCGCACTGATGAGATCAAACAAGATCGAAACACGTATTTAGAGTATATTTAGAACCAAAAAAAGCATTGTACTAATTTAAAAGTACCGCCATCGCCGTTGTTTACAAATTTAGTACTACCAGAAAACCACCAGGGCGGCGTTCTCGTAAGGGTCTAATTTTTAGCGTGAAATGCGTCACTCTTATATGATATGCTCCTTGCGATAAACGAAGATACGGAAGAGTTAGCGGGAAATTCAAACGTCAATCCGAATCTATTATTATGATTGCAGAATTTAAATCTGGGGGTTCGGGGTTATTGACATGGTAATTCTTTTTATTAATATTAAACAATAAGGTGTACATGTCGCTTAGATTATCGACATCGGTTCTAAAACTCATGTTGTTATCAAGGGTTTGTATATAATACATTTCAAGGAACATACGTTTCTTGTAGTTCTTCTCGGTGGCTACAATGGAAATGCTATCAAAATCCATGATATGTTTATTATGGAGACAATGAGATGAGAGAGCAGAATTCTCTGATAACTTAGAACAGTCCCTATTGTGCTGATAAATACGGTTCTTTAACCATTGACAGGTGGTACCTATGTAACTGAACTGTGGGTGGGTTATTCTCAATATTCTATTCTTTAAAGCCCGTAAGACGTTAACCTTCATTTGTATGGTGTGGTTAGAATAATAATTTAAGTACCTACCAGAGAATGTAGGCTTGGTGTACCAATCAAGAATTAACCTTTGGTCAAGAGTCCTATGCACTTTGGTATCGAGGAAAGGGATGGATCTATTAACTTCGAGTTCTATCGTGAACTGTATGTGTTCATTGAAGGAGTTGAAATAATGAAGAATATGTTCCTCTTCATTGATGGGAATAGAACAAATAAGATCATCCACATACTTATAGATGAAGGTCAAAGGAAAAGGAAGTTGGAGAATCACCTGTTCAAGTGTTGTCGAAAAACGCAAGGGGTATGTATGGAAAAAATTAGGATTTTTGACAATTTTCGAAGGGCGTTCGATTTTGTTCAAATTTTGGATAGGTATATGTGTATTTGACTGTGCTGAATACGATAAGCGTGCACCTGTCTGAAAGTTTGTGATTCCAATGGCCAACATTTATAAATTGCGATTTAAATTAGCGTCCCTGTATACTAACGTATTTAATATTGACCATGATATCACTATTTGATACAGAGAAGGAATTCCCGCAATTAAATCTGTATTAGGCATTTAATGTTACATCACATAAAAATTATATTTAGCAGTCTCAATACATCGACATAGTAGAAGCTTTAACAGTTGACTGCATGAATACACAGCGAAATCACCTATGGAGTTAAATAAAAAAGCCTTCAATATCCAAGCTGGATAATGCCAGCAAGGACGTAATTGTATCTCATATGTAGTACTTTATACGTTGTTACCTTGACCACACTTTTACGCATTTTGTTTTACACATTATTTGGCCGAGAGTCTAGACGATATATGAATGACTCCTCGAGTAACACTTTCAAAATATAGCGATTCTGTATAACTGTGATTCGAAGTCATGCAAGTATGTGTTTACTTTTACGCCTACTAGAGCGAACAGGTAGGTTTGCGTATTGTAGTTATGACTCATCATACATTTCTGGAAAAGTTGCGGAGTCACATCGTTCAAGAAGTACCTATCTTATGACGCATAGTTTATTAGTAATCAGCTCGTTTTTTCTTAGTACATAAACGCGGATTCGATTTTATGAATGAAAGAAGATCGTTGAGAAGCCAATTTTTTGGAGTGTTTGCCTAATGATTAATCAGGCCAATTACCCTGTAACTAAATGGGAAGTGTGTGTATTATATAAACAAACCTAAATTATAGTCGAAGCATCGTATAAAATTGCCTTCGAGGCTGAAACTCTAAGAAATCTTAACAGCTGAAGCGTTACAATCAGAAATTGTAATTGAATAAACAAAGATATCTAAACTACTTTAAAAATAAATCTTTCATTTCCAAATTTGGGAACTGACGACTTCAAGGATATCTAACGACTGCAAAAATAAATTAGATTCTCGAATGTTTGTTTGCAAAAAAAAAGAAACAACATTGCCGTAGAAGCCATTATCTAGACTACGTTATTGAGTTCTGCAAACATAGTTCTTCTTTAGTTTAGCAGGTGGTTAAAGTCTAAGGATCTATCTGGGAAGAGAAAGAAATAAGTTCTAGCCTTTCAAGCTTAATGTCAAAGAGGAGGATTCAGTTAAATCTGTAAGGTTAATAATCTAAATGTTTGTAGTTATTATGATCCTGAAAAGAAAGCAGACTTAAAACAAATTACGTTCGTGTTATTTGAAAAAAACTGAAAAATCTCATTTTCTTATTTGGCTTGTAGCACTTTTATTTGGTTTTCCAGAGAAAAACTAGAGACACATTCCCAAGGCCACTTTTGCTCCTCTATCTAACGGTGTACTTAAAATGTTTACACGACGTTTCGTTTTCTTTGGATGATCGTCAACTTTATTATTTCTTATGGGCGCCATATTGGATTTTGACACAGCTAGAAAGATTTTCTTTTTCTGATTTCAAACATGTGTCATATGTTGAAAACAAAATTTGATATTATGTCTTAATTGACGAAGAATCTAATTTGAGATTAAATAAGGTAGGTAGCTATGAAATTTCGAACTGTCAAACACTTAAAATTGAATATCGCGTAAATGAAAATCGATGTTAAATAAGGTAGCCATGGAATTTTGAACTGAACTTGCATTAGTAACGTAATGGCGTGAGAAAAGAGACAACGAGAAACAAGATATGTTATATGCAGCATTTGCCATGGAATCTGGGAAACTACAGAAAACCAAATTCAGAAAGAACATACCAAAGTTCGAACCCAGTACCGCCGAACTAGGAAGCGAGCACACTAAGCACCCCCCTACTAGCCGATCAGTTAGTAAATTTCGATTCATCTGACCAGATAATTGTATTCATAAATTCTTCGTCGTCTTCTAATTTTCCCAGTAACCAATTACAATATTCGATTTGTCTTAAGTTATCAACAGGGAGTAATCTATGGCTAACATGGACTTTGTACGGTTTCAGCTTATTTCGACGCAGTTCTCCACGATCCATATTCGACTAAATTTCTGTCAAGATCTAGAAAAATGGTATGATATGTTTGCAGTCGTTTAGGGTACAATTGTAAATAATTGTACTCGCTATTGTTGTATTTCGAGTTGATTAATACAAAATACATAACATTATCTCGTTTCTCTTCGTTGGTGAACGCCATTTTTGCGTTACTAACGCAACGATAATTGACAGTTCCTAATTCCATGGCAATCTTATTTAACATCGATCTTCATTTACGCGATACTCAATTTTAAGTGATTGACAGTTCGAAATTTCATAGCTACCTACTTTATTTAATCCCAAATCAGATTCTTCGTCAATTAACACATTATATCAAATTTTGTTTTCAACATATGATGGATGGTTGAAATCAGAATAAGAAAATCTTTCTAGCTGTGTCAAAATCCAATATGGCGTACATAAGAAATAACAAAGTTGATGATGATCCAAAGAAAACGAAACGTCGTATACAAATTTTAAATACACCATTAGATAGAGGAGCAAACGCGGCCTTGAAAATGTGTCTTTAGTTTTCCGCTGCAAGACCCAATAAAAGTGCTACAAGCAAAATAAGAAAAATTCAAATAACTCGAAAAATGAATCAGTTATGCTTTATAATTTTCGGCGTCAAGGCGTTTCAGTTCTAAATTTAACGCATATTTCACATTTCTTATATTGAGTGTTTAAAGTATGCACTTCTTGTTTTTGCCATGCATTATTTTTGAATTATACGTCATTGCTATTTCCATGGATCAATACGTTCAATTGGTTTACAATTTAGTCAAGTGCAATGTGGTGTATGTATGTTGGAATAAAATTATCCTCTTCAATATCCAGACATTCTTTAGATCTTAACTCAGTCTTGTAAAACATAAAATAATCAATTGCAACGGAATCAACCTAAAGCACTAATGTCAATATTAGATTAGTCTCATTAGATCGTTCACCATCTAGTGACCCACTTACGATTATTACATAAATACGTGATAAAATGAATGTTTAACTTGATACATATTTACTTATGTTAGAAGAAATACCAGACTAGCTTGATAAAATTCGGTCGGGATATTTTCCTCGTTTTTCTCTTTTATTATTGATTAATGGTGCTCGAGTTAAGTTTATTAATTATCAGAATTACGTCACCGCCATTTATGGTTAGATTTCATGGAATATGATAAACTTCGTGGTGTCTGATAAGTAAATTGTGCAGAAATTTAATAAATTAGTATTATACTGACGTCCAGAAAAATTGCAACACTTAGAAGTTGTCGAACGATTTTATTGAAATTTTCATAGTAACTATAAATTTGAAGTATTAGACCATTTAGTAACTGTCAAGTTTGCAAATTGTTGTTGTTTCGTCATAATTTCATTCTGAACTTGATAACAATGCCGAGAGTACGTCAACATCAACATTTTGTCCAATTAAGTGATTTTGAACGTGGTCGTATTATTGGTATGAGAGAGGCCGGACTTTCGCTAAGAGAAATTGCTCGTCGTGTAAACCGAAATGTTTCATCGGTATTGAGATGTTGGTCCAAATGGTCCGAGGAAGGGGTTCAACATCGTCGCCGTGGATCTGGACGCCCTCGAAGGACTACAGATCGCGAAGAACGTCGCTTAAGACTTTTGGCCACAAGAGATAGATTTTCAACAACTCGATCAATTGCAAATGATTGGATGAGAGGTACAGGACTCAGAATGTCAATGTCAACTGTTTATCGCCGGATAAGATCTTATGTGTTGCGTTCATATCGTCCATTTTTATGTCTTCCTCTTACACCACTTCACCGTCTACGCAGACTAGAGTGGAGCAACGAAGGGGTTAATTGGGCGCAAGAATGGCATCAAATTGTGTTTAGTGACGAGTCCCGATTTTGCTCGTGGGCCAACGATGGTCGTAGGAGAGTCAGACGGATGCGTGGAGAACGTAAAGTCCAACATTTTTTGTGGAATGCAACACAGCCCTCACTCAAGGAGTTATGATATGGGGTGCAATATGTTATGGTAGCAGATCAGCCTTGGTCTCTATTGACGGCAACCTTAACGCAGCTGGTTACACTGCTAATGTGCTACAACCAGTTGGCCTTCCATATCTTCAGGGGCTGCAAAATCTCATTTTCCAGCAGGATAATGCGCGCCCTCATACGGCAAGGGCTACAACACGGTTTTTGGAAGAATCTAACATTGCCGTCCTCCCATGGCCTGCTCGGTCGCCTGATTTGTCACCCATTGAACATGTATGGGATATGATTGGTAGGCGACTGGGTAATTTACCGCACCCTCCAGATAATTTACACGATCTTCAGCAACGGATTCAGAAGCTTGGGACGATATACCACAAGCAGCTATACATTACTTGATAAATAGCATGCCAAGCCGTCTAGATGAGTGCATTACAAATCGGGGCGGAGCAACTCATTATTGAAAAAACTTTTAATGCTTTTGTTCTTTTGTTTTCAAATCTTAATCATCACTTTGTTTCATGAAAATAGACGTTTCCTGAAAATTTCAATAAAATCGTTCGACAACTTTTAGTATATCAATTAGAATGCAAAGACTGTGATAAATGTTATTTAGGTCAAAATAGACAATACTTAAAAAACGACTTTATAATGATCAATCAATAACGCATAACGTAACCGCAGAAACGGCTTTGTCTAAGCATTCTAAAGAATTACGACATAACTTTGATTTTGAAAATGATAACATTTAAATAAAAGAAAATTGTTATAAAAAGAAATTAATATATGAAATGATATAGATTAAAAAAGAAAATAACGCTTCCAATTTTAGAACAGATATTGAAAATTTGAGTATTATTTATAATAATTTAATCACCTAATCACGCCTGTATTTTATCAAATTAATCTATTGACTAGGTTTTTTGCCATGTTTTTCCTTAGTCCTTGAACAGAATTGTTAGAGCTTGACGAAAAATACAGTGATGTAAGATTTTTTATGATTATAAAGTTACATTTAAAAAATATCATAAATTGTCCACAATATTGTAAACATATCCTATATATCACTGAATTTCTTTGTCTGTAGATAATTTTATTGATAGGCATGACTAGTTGTTTATTAATTGACACAAATTAAATGTCACTTTTATTCCACTGAAGAAGTTGTGTAACGAAAACCTAATAATCCAATTAAGTGTTATAATTGATCTAGAAGTGGAAAAAAGTATCAGCAACATAAGAATATCAATTTGTACCCAAGAGATCATCCAGTACATTTTATCACGTTATCAACAGTGTCGACCCACCAGAAACATCATACTCACTCATCATCATCAAAGTTAGCTTCCTGTTATTTATATAACTTTGTTGTCTCGTGAACCGAAATAGAATGTTGGGAATGTTGATAAAGAAGGATGTGTGCACAATGAAATCTATAGTCCTAAATAAGCTTTACAAAAGTATTGAAATGTACATCGACTTCGTAATTTTTTGCAAAGCAATCTTATACATGTGTACATATTTATGTAAATTTAAAATTAAATATGCGATTCGATAAGTGCATGACTATTTAATCGAACTCCTCATCGTCTGGTAACACAATAAAAGAAAAAGAACAATAATATTGATTATTCGAAGATTACAAATCCTTATCTGCTGCTGATTTAATTCAATACACAAGAATCTGGTTGTTAATGTTTTTTTTTTTGAAGCAGGGTTTTCTCATTTTGTTTTATCCTTTTAATCAAAAAAATAAGATTTATCGAGGTGATCACAATAAGTATTTGTTTGTGAGATGATTTCATCGTTGGGGTCATATCTCTCTAGCCATTCTGACATAAATCTGGAGAATAGGATGGATTAGGGAGCAATTCGTATGACTTTATTGGCTGCCAAACCTATCTTGGCCTTCTTTAGCATCGATTCTCCCCGAAAAATCCACTGTTTTGACTGCTGTTTTGTCTCTGGTGTGTTGTGGTGTATCTACTTTCGTCCACGGTTACGAAACTCGTCCATATTGCGATTAAACAACACCAAAGACTCCTGCGAAGTTGTCACATGATTGCGTTCGTGGTCGATTGTGAGCAAACGTGGCACCTATTTGCCGAAAGCTTCCTCATACCCAAGTGATCATTCAAAATTGAAACCACTGAGCCATGTGATATACTTATGGCTTATGCAATCTCTCGCACTTTCAATCTCCGATCGGCCAACACCATATCGTGAATTTTTTTAATTGTTTCAGGTGTAGAGACCTCAATCAGGCGTCCAGAACGTTTAGCATCTTCCATACTTGTACGGCCACAACGATATTCAGTAAACCACTTTTTTATCATCGAAATTGATGGTCTAGAGTTCATCAAATTGACCTTTTTCTATTTTTTCCACTGACAAATGACAGAGATCTGTTGACTGGAGTAGTGGTGCCCTTTCAGGTAAGAAACGGGAAATTCAAAAAGTTACCGACATATTGACCCACCCGAGTATTAAAGACAATTCGACAAAAATCAGATGTATTAAACTGTCTTTGGACATTTTTCAAAATTATTGCTATTTGCACTTCATTTGTGTATTACAATTATAGAAAATAGGAAAATCCTAGATATCCACCAGAATTAATTGATTTCTAAGGATATCGTTTGCTTATTAATAAATTAATTTGTATCCCACGCCATTATAAACATTCCTTTAAAATTTTTTTGAAAATACATACTGATATGGAACCAATAGTTTATTACGGAGAAAACGACCTTATCTTTAACATTTAACTTGTTTTATATGGGATCAAACTATATCAACGAAACGTTAGGACAGATTGTTAGAAGGACATTTCTTTGACAAAAAATTTGTTCTGATTGAATTGCATTTATATTGTGTTATTGCACAAATATACAGGCTGATTCAAATTAAATGCGCACCATTGCTATCTTCGTTATTATTGATTCTAGAATGTAAGTTAAATTAGCACAGTATTAGTGTTTTTAACCCTGATTAACATGCAGTTCACGAAAAAACAATTGAATAAAGCATTTTCCAAAAATTTCAAAGTTTACAATTTTTTAAAATAGAACACGAATGAATGCAAACTTTCTTTGTAATATAAAAGGTTTAATACACTATTGGCCTAAAAGGAATAATAAAGTAGTTATGGTGGATTTTAGTCGATGTCAATGGTACACTTTTATTCTGTAAGTAGGCTTCTTTCACTTGAAACAGAACAAAATAGTATGCCCGTTTTGTTGATTTTGTGTTGTGTTCATTAGTTTTCTATTTATTTTCTAGAACAATTTGGGTTTACTTTCGGTGCTTATTGTTTGACAATACTTCGCTATGGTATTTCCTCATTTGGAGAAATGCGATATATGGAAAGCATAGTACATTGTATGTCGAAAAAATTCAATAAGGACTAGCGAATATTATGCTGTACACTAATCTATACGACAGCAGAAAAATCGACGTTACTTTCGAAAACTTTACAATCAATAGACTACATGATAGCTTATTTAGAAAAAAAAAGAACAAAGAAAAAAATCATCGTCAACGAAGAAGTAGAAAGTACATACAGTGTTAGCATATTTTGCAGCTTATCGCGAATTTTTCATTAAAGATGCTATTAAAGAATTGGAATTAACTTACTCATCAGTTCAAAGAATTTTGAGAAAGTTTAAGTATATTCTCTTTAAATTCAGAATCTCTCAAACATTACAGCCAGGAGATTAGCTTTCTCTCGATGGTTAATTAATTTTTGTGATGAAAATTTGAATGGAGCACAGTGTATTTTATGGAGTGCTGAAACAAATTTTTCAGGCATTTTAGTGGCATGTTTAATAAGAAAAATAATCACTACTGGTCCGAGAAAATATATTAATAGTACGTCCACATGCTAGACAAGTTAGTTTTAACCTTTGGAGGGGATTAATTGGTTGGGTAGGCGTTGGTCTAGTGTTCTGCAACGGTACAGTGACAGAAACAGATATCTGGAACTTATTCGTAATGTTCTAGATGATTTCCTAATAACGCCGATTACCTGATGCGCCAAAATTTATACTTTCAACAAGACAGTGCTCCTGTACACAACTATCATCTAGTGCACCTAGTGCTAGTCTTTAAGTACCAAAAAGTAGAGTAGTACAAATTGTTCAATTCAATGGCCAGTACCCTCCCCTGACCTGTTACTTTTAGACTTTTTTCTTTGGAAACAAGAGATAATACGACATCGTGCTCAAATTGCAATACAAGGCAGTTTTTCACCAATTGGATGGAAGGACAATCTCAAGAGCCACCTAGAGTGTACTGAAGCGAGCAGCAAAATATATTGAGCAAGGACGTGACACATTTCATATTTATATTATTTATAAATTATACACGTCCTTTCTTTTGTTTAATTTGAATTTTAAGCTCTAATATGTTAAAATAAACATTAAACACAACATATGTATGTATCGGTTTTGTCAAAAGTTAGCCGGTACTAGTGACAACATTTATAACGAAATGGAAACTGCTATAACTATAACTTTATTAGTCGTTTTAGGACAATAGTGTATGAGAACTTTTATATCACAAATAAAGTTCGCATTCAGAATGTTTAAAAATATACAGGGTGTTCCATTTAAAAAAATTGTAAATTTTGAAATTTCTCGAAAAAGCGTTATTTAATTGTTTTTTCGTGAACTGCATGTTAATCAGAGTTAAAAACACTAATACTTTGCTAATTTAACCTACTTTCTAGAATCAATAATAACGGAGATAGCAATGGTGCGCATTTAATTTGAATCAGCCTGTATACTTATATACATAAGTACATAATTCGTCATAATTACATCGGATTACGCAAATGTGACTTGAATCCACAACAATGTAACGTCAAGAAAGACAAAACAGGTTTTACAAGTATGTAGTATAATTATAATAATAGGTTTTCATCTGTGTAAAACATGATTATAAATGTAATAATAATTCCCAGTATTTTTTTAAACGTCTAACTAACAATAAGTGATTAAGTATATAGATTTATGATAAAACGTATTATGGAAAATCTTCTCGTTAATAATGATGAGCTCATTTATCACAACGTTTGTATGAATTTACCGGAAAAATGTTAAAATAACGTAATAATTTTTTAGAGAGCTTTAATGGATATATGTACACTGTGATCATTTTGAACTGTCTTGAGTTAGCAACAAAAAAGTCCCTGGTTTACTTTCGTGTATTGTTCTTACTGTTATAGTGTCTTTATTTTTATATTGTTTTCCTGTTTTATCGACTTTTTTTTGTCGTTTTCAAAACAATATTTCCCAATGTCTTTTACACTATGATACAACAGGATACGCTTATTGTAATGGTCTACTTTCGCAGTGGAACATTACAAGAAGATGGATTATGACATTACATACGTATAATGTGTAGATTGAATTATAACCATTGGTTTATATACAGTGTGTCCGTAAAGTATTGAATAAATTCATTATTTGCGAAATATACAATTTTAACGAAATTTCCCGAAACAGATTTCCATTTGCTTTAATTTAGCGCTATAATTACATATATAGAGTGAACCATATGTCAAAAATGACGTCATCGACAACTTTTTTAAATGGAACGCCCTGTACATTGTTCGAGTTTTGGAATATACAGATTATTCTGAATCCAAAAAGGTATAATGCATGTCGTTCTATTGACATTCCCTTTGCAGTTAACCGTTTAATATTGTGTGCATTTATTTATAAAAAAAAGTAGGAGATTAGTTTTTGTGAAATGTCATTATTTTGATTGATGTCTAATAGCAGTTAAATAGTACAAGAATTGTATTAATTCGTGAATATTTTGTATAATTGCTTCGAATTAATTTAAAGTAAAAATGAAATTAAGTGTACAGCAAAAAATTTTAATAGTTATGATAATTGGGCATGTAGACAGATCGCGAACTCAGTTGGAAGTGTGTGATTTGGTCGTCAAAATTGTAGGTACTGGGCAAAAGAAAATCCCAAATGGATGCGTGACCATCATACACAATACCCGTAAAAGATAAATGTATGGGCTGGCATTGTAAAAAATAGAATCATCGGACCCTACTTTTTCGAAGGTAATTTAGACGGGCCAACGTATCTTCAGTTTTTAAGAGGCTTTCTTGTACCTACTTTAGTTAATTTATTCCCCTGGAAGGTTTGATGAAAGCTTATGGCTTCAACAGAATGGTGGACATATTGAATGGCCAGCGAGGTCGCAAGACCTTAATCCTTTGGTTTTTTTATGTGGGGCCATCTAAAGAATGTTGTTTATAAAACGAAACCAGCAGATATTGAAGAATTACAAGAGCGAATTCGAACAGAAATAAACAATATTTCTCCGAAAACCATAAACAAGGTTCAACAAGAATTTATTAATCGTTTAGATTACTGTCAACTACAGCAAGGGCTACAGGTCGAACGGTTAACATAAACTCATGTATCTGTTATCATTAGCTATCAATAAAATTGATAAATAAGATTAATCGCCTACTTTTTTGCAATTGATAAGAAATAGTTATTACCGTGTATCTTTCAAATTCTGTCCGCTGGACTCCAAGTATCTACCTCTTTTGGAATCAGTTCATTAATAGTAATCTAAAAGTGTCACCAAATACAGGGTGTTGTATTTAAAAAATATGCCGATGACGTCTTTATATTGACGCGGATCACTTTGTATAATGAATTTTTGTTGTAGACTGTAGAACATTAAAATTAAAAATCGACGTGTTACAGGTTTTTTTTAATCGGCTTATGCTTTAGGAAATATCGAATTTATTCCATACTTTACGGACACACTGTATATCATCTCTCAGGTCTTTGGGTCACAATATCAAAAAGACCAATTGGACCAATTTTTTTTCTATGGGGATACTTCTAACAAGATGCTTCTCCTACATACATATATGCATCAGATGCAATTAGTTAACTATTATTACGTTTAATGAAACGATCTATTCGCATTGTACAATACTACTCTCACAAGGTCAAGCATATTTTAATGAGATTATACGATTAGTTACATTTCCCAAGGATGCGGTGTATCTACAATATTTGGCTCATTTTCATTGGGATTTAATTCCAAATGTATATAATGACTTCCTATCGGAATGCTATTGGACATGCTAATATTAAAGTAGTAATTATTGTGGTATCGTCGACGTAATAGTTTAAAATAAATCTTCTAACATTGCGTCAATATACCTACTAGGAAAAAAAATCTGATTCACATTATTTGTATGCAGTACTAATCTCTCCCTCTCTGGAAAATATTTGCCTATATAATTTGATTAAAATTTACCTAAGCGGCAACTAAAGAGAAAGTTCTTTTAGAATTCTAAACACGAAGACTTCAACTCACCTAATTGAATTCCTATAATTATAATGGAGGTTAGTGTTAATATTTCAAATGTCACAGCCATTGTATGCGGGTGAATGAGACATCAGGTAACTAACACGTAATGTTATTGTTAAACAATATTATGACACCAACACTTTTACTTTAGAACTCCGCGATTTCTTACGTTCAACTGGCGATTGATCAGATTGAATTATTCAAATTCCACGCTTCATTGACTGCAGCGCTCCCTCGGTGAATCGCTCAAATAAATACGAAATTCCCGGAATACTTTTAGCGGGAATTAGGATGTAATTTATCGTTTCAGCTAGTTTATGATGTTTAGTAAAGATACACAAAATCTGACGTCTTATTTAAAAATGTGTACACATATGTATGTACATACATACATATATAACGCTCTTTTCGTAGTACATACATATATGATAATGGAAGACTGTATTTGGATAGATACGGAACTATCTAAACAAGTTGCAATAATCTACTACTTGCAACCATCGAGATAAGGAAATCTGTTCCTACGATTCACTGGAAGATTGGTTTTGCGAGATTGACCTAACGGAAGTAGTAGTAATTATTTTTACAGAATATGGATGTGCATGCAGTGATAACACAGAACAACAAATTTTAATTTTTTTAATTTTTCTTTACGAATTATATACAAACTTATTTTGTTTTATATTCCTAATAATTATTATACAAACAAATTTCTTCTATCCCGCCTAAGATCCGGGGGAAAGAAGTTCATGTGCGAATGCAAGAAATGTATTTTAAGACTCATATTACAGCCTAATCCATGGTAACTTCTAAGAAGTTCACTAACAATTTCCCCGTAATCTTCAGATTTTTTAATTTTCTAAGACATTCTTTGTCACACTTTTAAATGCATTCCAAGCAGTCCGTTCTAAATCGCTCAAGAGGACGTGAAATTCTGGATCCTGTTGTAACAGTTTAATCTGGAGTCCTAAAAAATCCCCTCTTTAAGTTTTGCCTCAGATACATTAGGAAATTTTTGTTTAAGGTATCGAAATCCTGGTCCCTCTTTGTCCAACGCTTTGATGAAATTCTTCATCAGACCTAATTTTATGTGTAATGGCGGCAAAAGTATTTTATGAGGCTCCACCAGCGAATTATGGACTACGTTCTTTTTTCCAGTAGTATATTGTATTCTGGTTGGCCATAGCTTAACAGTATATTGCAAATTTCTCACTCGACTATCCCATTCACAAAGCAAACAGCAATACTTTTTAATAAGAGTACCTAATCGAAAATGACCCGCCAAAATATAAGCTTACGATTGGTTTATTGCCGGTCATGTTTACAGTGCCCAAATTTGCTAGACTTTAACGACGCCATATTATAGACACAGCTGATTGAGTAAATATTTCGTTAAATATTTTTCTATTATCATTTTGTGTTTCTACTACGATTAAACAAGAAAATCATTTTTTTTAACTATTTGATGGTAAAAATGGATCCATAGCCTAGTACAAGTGCATTATCAATATTGCCTCCAAGAAAACGTGTTACTTTGGGGCGTGGACATTTCTCTGTAGAGGAAAAGCAAATTATACTGAACATGTAGAAGAAAATTATTGGTAGTAATCCTACAATAAAGAAAACACAGATAACACTGCAAATTGCAAACACTTTAGGCAACATACATAAATTGTTATGAATATGTAGATATATTTATATTTAACAATAAAACTAGGTGTTTCGAAGTCAAGTGCTTTCCGTATTCTTGATAAATATAAAGCTAAAGGACTAATTTCACCACCATTAAAACGAATTGGAAGAAAGGCGGTGCTACCAACATTTGACGACACTATTAAATACATGATAAGAAGTTTTCTGAGACTTCCAGTGCTATAAAAAGCTCCTGTTTTTTATTATGATGAAAGCACAGCGCGAAAATTATCTGTCAGGTGGAGGAATGATCGAAATTAACACGAATACATTCACATCAGTAAGTTAAACTTTCTCCTGATACCGTAGATTAAATTAATATATTATGTTTCAGGTTATACGTAAATCATTTTCATTCTATGCCATCTTCAGAAAGGTTCTTAATAAGTAATTAGAAATGAATCTCTGTTCGGAAAGAATTAAATAAATTTTTGCAAAATTAAATTTTGAATTTATTCTACCTAACATATTCGTATATTTTTCTATACGAATCGCTTTAAATAGATACATCCATGCAGTATAGAAAAATTTATTAAGTTCGTAACTTAATAAGCCGCTAAACTCATTCAACACTCTATATATATAAGTATATATCACCCTGTATACAGCCGCGAGTATGCACCACCCTGTATACAACACTGTTAATATACCACCCGCGTATATGTACAACAACCTAATTTTACCACCCTGTATACCAGATAATGTACCGTCCTGTATATGCACTTAATGTTTACACAGTCCTTTTTATTATTTGTTTAATAACAATGTAATCGTAAAGTCATTAAGTGACGTCACGAATGTCCTTCGACACCGTCGTTTGTTTGTTATTAGTGTCACTTCGGTACGTGCCGTTATTGCGGGCGGACGTATCGTTGTTCGTGGGGTTAATTTTCTAACAACAGTATTTTCCGCTGTTGTATTTCTATCTGTGTGACTTTCCCATTTAATTTTCTTCTATCTATATTATTTCCGTTATGCGAACACGCAATATTTAATTGCTGTCCGTAAGGTTTCAATTTTCGAGTTATTTCTTCAAAATTCCCCGCACAAATGCGTGCAGTCGTTATAGGGTTAGTTGGTATTTTGTTACCAACTAACCAACTATTCAATATGAATGCTGTGTCGTTATTTTTCTCCAAATATTGTCAACGATTGTTGCAAAGCGTTCATGTTGGGTAAGGTCGTTTCGTTTCTTGAGTTGAGTGTTTGGGTGCTGAATGTATGGGATTGCAAGTTACTTTCTTCGTGTGCTTGATTCCTTGGCTGACTATATATTCAATGTGAATACTCTGTAGTAACTCATTTCCCAAATTTTATACAAGGGAGATATGCAATAGTGCGAATGCTGTCACTAGAGCTCGTATGGTCGTTGGGTCCTTGCTTCTTGTTTGACATTCGGATCCGTCCGAATGGGTGCTCTAAT
>SMLS01070718.1:0-12065 GCA_004785975.1 Popillia japonica | reverse complement strand
GCCTAAGTGGTAAAATTCCCTACTCTTGCTCTGCAGCGGAGTAGGGATAGCATGTATTACCATCCAATATTTGGAAATATTATGGCCCGTAATCGGACATCCACAGAAAATGCTAGAGACACAATTTAGAAAGCAGACCAGCATTTACCACAGACAACTTCAACTACAATACCATTATTTGCACAACCTTATCCGGATATGATCGCAAATCATAAACGCTTGAGATGCAGGTGGTGTGCAATGAAAGTTGTACTAGGACCATCCAATACTTCTGTAACGCAACTAAAATAACCCAAAGGCCATTGTAATGGCTCAAGGTCACGTCAAGGATACCATTTAAGAAATTAACTCTAAACATATCGCAATCAGAATGAGCATTTTACCAAATCTATTTTCAAAGATACAATTCTTCAGGCGAGTCTAAATCTGCTAACCACTGCTACCACCAATTTTGTAAGATCCTCATTTTAATAAAGAAAAAAACAAATAAATACAAAACTAATCTGATTTTATTATGTTCAAACATTCACTTGTCATAATTACATCCGCTTTTCTAGTTTAACCAAGACTCCATTGGCAGGCCTTAAAATTATATCACTAGTAAGTTTAACATTGTCCATACTTTCAACGGCTGTCAATTTAAATCTATTAACAATAGAAGCCAAGATGGTTTTCTCTTCATACATAGCAAATTTTTGCCCTAAAAAACGTAAGAAATCAACTCGAATTGACATTCAGAATTAATCTAAATTTAAACTAACCGATACAATTTCTGGGACCAGCACTGAAAGGAACGAAAGCGTACGGGTGCCTTTTAGCAGAATTTTCCGGCAAAAATCTATCTGGATCGAATTTATCTGGATTGACATAATGTTCAGGATTCCTATGGACGCCGTAGATATGGAGAATTATCTGAACATTCTCTGGAATTTTGTAGTCGTCTAAACAAAAATTAAATTTAATATTAAAAACAAATCAATATATACAAAAACAAAACCTATTTGTATATCTTGTTTAATGCGCCTCATGATGAAAGGTACGCTTGGGTATAATCGCAAGGATTCCTTGATAACACATTCTAAATATTTTAATTCGTGTAATTCGTTTAGAGATGTGGGGGTTGGTTTATCTTGTAGCACATTTCTAACCTCATCGAAAACTTTCTCCTGAAAATATAACCTAATTAGGATATATACCTACATATATATCTGGAATTTTACCTGAATTTCTGAATTATTTCCTAACAACAATAAAGTCCAAGACATGCCAGCCGTTGTCGTATCATGCCCCTTAAAATAATCAACCCCAAAGAATTACCTCCCGAATAGGAGTTTGAATGGAGAAACTCACTTCAAACATGAACGTATCAACTTCTTCTCTGATATCAGTATCGCTGAGGACACGACCACCGTCCGAAGCTTCCAATAATAAATCCAAGAAAGATGAACGCTTTTTGATCCCCAAATCGTCCTTGTCACTGGTGTCTGCTTTACGTCCTTTTTTCTCCAGAATCTTTTTACGATCTGAAATTACTTTATTAGTGAATCCGTGCAGTATTTCTAAATCCTCTCGAAATCTACGTCCCTTTTTTAAGTATTGAAAAACGAAATCTGAGATGTAAGGACGTACTGCTCTCCAAACGAAAAGCTCGCTAATACTGCAATGAAATTTAAATTAGGTACAAAATCTATTTACACCTGATTTTGGATTGATTTTACTCGTAAATTGCTTTGATGTATTCGTTATCGTCGTTAGACATTGCGTTCACGTTAACTCCCATAGCAGTTTCTGCAAAATCAAATCTCCTTAGATGGAAGAAAAAATTTTGTTAAACAGAGATTTACCGCAGATTATATCCAAAGCACAATGCGTTATATCCGAATGTACGTTGTGTACGGATCCATCTGCTTTAGCATCTAATATTTTTAAAAGTATTTCGCTCTTCTCCACAAACACGTTCATAAAATTCTCGAGGATTTTAAAATGGAACGTTGGCGTGATCAATTTCCTGTGTTGAAACCATCTAGCACCTGTCAAAATCGTAGACAAATAATTCTAAGGAATTTCCATGATTATGATTGCTTACCATCACTTGTTAGCAGGCCTTGACCTAGCCAGGGATACAGAATTTCGTATTGGTAACCTTTGGTGATGTGAATCGAGTTGTTCATAATTAACTGTTAAATTGGGTGCATAATTTTGAAGACTTTACATGTTTTATGGTACTAACCTCTAGATGTTCTGGTTTCGTCAAATGCAGCTCATGGTTTGAACCATTCCACGTGCGAAATGTTGGTCCATACTTTTTAATACTACCAATAAAGGCGTTGAACAACTCTGAAATAGTCCTGTGTCTATATTGTTATGATACATACTCAAAGTATGCAATAAAAAGAACAGATTCAACCTCAAGGGTGCCAAGTAAGTTACGTCATAGAAATATCAAAATTTTTGATACCTAGTGGATATAGCCAATAAAAAATAACTAAATTTAGATCTGTTTCGATTTTATTTTTTTAAATTTTGTTTGTATAGCATTTGACTTATCATCTTATCATCTCAAACTAAGTTATTCCACTTAAGCTACCAATTGTCGATCAAGTTTTATCTAAAAGAGCTTCATATAATCAGATAAGGATGTATATTTATTTTTAAGTAATTTTGACGCATTCTGGTTGAGAACTAGTTAAACTTTAGCTTCATTATCCATGCAAAATTTTGTTTGATTGGCAGGTAAAATTACAAGACCTACATAACACATCATTCACCAAATTTGCAAATGGTTGTTAAACAGTTTCAAGGCCTTAAGGGTTTTCTACAATTGCAAAACGAATGTAATGAAGAATTCGATCAAAAGCTTTGAAGCTTGAAGCTTCAAATTCTTCAAAAACTAACTAATTTCCGAAATTAGCAACTTCTAATTTTTTTTCCAGTTCATTCTAGATTGTATTTCAAAACTCTTAAGCCATGTCTCAGTTAAGCACATTATATAAGGTTTACAATCACTTAATGAAATTTCCAAATCATTTATCTTATTTCTAATGCTTCGACAGTTTAATAAGAACAATAAACAGTTTTTACCGCCATAGCTATATATATTGTGGTTCAGTTTTTGTTTTTTCGACTAACTCACTCTGTTGCATACATAACATCTTGCACGAAAGACAAGTAATTCCACAGACAAGCAAGAAAATTTTGATGATTCTGGCAGTATAGCAAGGTGTCCCATTATCCAAGAACACCCTACGACCACTGCTAAACCATTTTCAACCAGGCGATGAAGATGATGGTATGGATTGATAAAGAAGCTGCCTTCTAGAGGATTGGAATCAATTAATATAAATCCAAAAAAAAATGATGCCTAAGTGGTAAAATTCCCTACTCTTGCTCTGCAGCGGAGTGGGGAAGTAGTAGTAGTTGCCATAAAATAACTTTCTAAATTTTGAGAAATAAGTAGGGGGCTATAACTGTGGCATAGTTGCGCAAAAATCAAGGGAATCACCACGAAAATGTTACCAATACCAATACGTGGCTCAACAATCATCAATTTTAGGCATCCGTCGAAACAGGAGATCCAAATATGTAAATAGAGGGTATAGAGAATATACTATAGGTAATAAATTTTGTCGGTTGCGTTAGCTTCATGTTAGTTTGACCAGATAAATGACTATTTGAGCAGATGTGTGGACGTGCCCTCTAGTAGCTTCTTCAGACAATCCTAAGCTGATTTTTCAATGGCACAAATTTCAAATCAAATCTTGGAATAATCAATAACTTCACCAGCAGATCGATGTTTTCAAAATCTTTGCAAGAACGTATAATAAAACCTAGCAGCTTGTGAGCGTAATTACTTTTGTAATGAGTTCAGCAACGCGAAGCCTTCCATCAAAAACCACCCCAAGATGCCTAATAGAGTGAACCCTTCCAATGCTGGTGCCACCGACACCATACTGATAAGAAAATGCGTTGGATTTGCGAGTATAGAACTTCAAGTTCTAATTCTCGGCCGTTCCTTTTTGTGTTGAAGAGAAATTACCGAATTATTTGAGTACATGTAGGTGGGGATTTCCTTCGAGCCAAAGTAGCTGCAATGGGGCTTATGCAGATGAAAGTGGTCTATTTTTCGTTGCCTACCAGAGAAGACATATGAAGCTGCAAATAAAAAGTTTGGCCCTAGATACAAAATACAGTATGCGCCAGAATATACAACACTGAAATTACTGAAGTATATTACTTGTTACTTATACATTATTATGTCAACATATACGCCATGACTTGTAGGCACTGTTCGTAACAGTCATTCAGATTTTCAAACATATTCGAGAACACAGGTTGCTGCATATTCCTGAGAAACAACACGATTTTCTCACGTAAATGATTAAAGAGTTCTAGGTGGGTCTGTGCCACTGAAGACTTTTTCCTTTAACATATCCCATACGTAGGCATCCGATGGTGTAAGATCAGGGAAATGGCTGGTTGAAATTAGAACTGCGGAAAATGCTATCGATGTCGAGCAGTGTTACTGGTTCCTGGCACAACAAAAACCTTCTGAGATCTTGGACAAATGGCACCACCCCCATGCTTCTATAACGTATCTGGGTAACAATAAGAGGTGTGCCATCATCATCATCCTAAATGAAATACGCACAAATCACACCGTGTGCTGACACTGCACACCACATTGTTACACGGTCACTATGCAGGGGTTTTTGGATAATTACGTCTGGATTATCGAAACCAAGGAAGCAAGTTGTTAGCTGATTGATGTAACCCTTCAAATGAATTTCAAATTCAAGGAATCTGGATCCTCCTACAGTATAACCAAAAATTGTGCACAATACGCAACCCTGGCATTCATATCTTGGTTTCTCAATCGTTGTCCAACTTGAATTCGGTACGTCTTTGAACAAGCGCCAAATCGACGTACTGCTCATATACAACTTCAATGCTGTTCGCGAAAAATTTTGGTTCGGTGATTTGATGTAAAACCTGATTGAGGACACGTCCATGGTTTCCATTTTTTCTCACAGTTACTGGCCTATCAGACCTTCACTTCCGTTGGCAGAATACACTGCCAGATCGACGAATTTTCTCAACAATAGAAAGCATAACTTTGTGGGTTGGTGTCTCTTTATGAAATTAGTGACGAAAACATATCGCGAACATGTGTTTACGTCACTAACTTCAAACTCGGTCCACCTTGTTTGTCATTTCCATACGACTGAAAATAATGCTCAACAATTCCTCAGTCGTGAGACCCATTCTCAACTATAACATTACATAACAGCATTCTTTGCACTACTAAAACACAACACTGCTAGTATCATACGTCAAAAAGCAGACATGCGCATAACAGTGGCGCGCAATTCGGTATTGTATATTATGGCGCATACCGTAGGGAAAGGTGTTATACCTTTGACCATTTTGTACCCTTTAAACACCAGTCATGTGGTGAAATCTAGCGGCTGTATAGGGAAGATGCTGATACTATTTCATAGAGCTGCCACCAGAAGACCACTTCATCGCGCATGGGAGAATGAGAGCTGTCTTTGGTGGAAGATATTTTACTTTATTTATTTTTGCTACTGAAAAGTAAGTATTTGTTAATTCATTGTTTGTGTTATAAAATTCATATTTTGCTACAAAGAAAAGTGAAAGTGAGGGGTTGTTATTTGATGTTTATCCTTTAACTTCTCTTGAAGGTATGAAACTGATATTATAACCTATCTTTTGAGAATATACATAAAATAGCTGGAAGTACTAGTGTTGTACCTTTGACCATTTCATGGTGGTGCTCCTTTGACCAGGTCAAAGGTACGACATCATCTGTATTCAGTAGTTGTTACTGGTTATTATTGAAGAGGAAACCACCAACAATAAAAACAACAAACAAAACAGTGAAACCATCTAAACTGTCAAAAAAGAATCTTTTTGATACGCCTACAGTGGTAGAAAATAGTTCGGAGAGTGAAAAAAATTTTGACTTTTCTTCTGATGAAAGTGAGTCGAAGTGAGTTAAACTTTGAACGTCAAATTAAAGAGTTCAATGATGAACTTCAATTTGAGGACAAAGAACTGGAAAAAGGTGGTTACATTCTAGTTAATATTTCAACAAAGAAAATCTCAAAGCATTTTGTTGCACATGTAATGTCTTTGGAAAATGATACTGCTCAAGTCCAATATCTAAAGAAAATACAAGGAAAGAAATTCATTCTAGAAGGACCATTCTACATATGATATTGACCTACAGGATGTTGTCGCCAAGCTTCCCAACCCTGCCAAATCAGGTGAATCAGAACGTCAACGAGAATGTTTAAATTTTGAAGTAGATTTTTCATCCTACAAAGTAGTAGTAGTAGTTTGTGGCTCTGGTTTTATATAACAATAAACTTTCATGTAAGATATATATTTGTTTTATTTTACCTTCCCCTACAAACAACGCATTTCAACTAGGGAAAATTCTGATGGCTCACATTAATTAAGCCCATTAATTATCTGAAATGCCTTTGAAAGCCCTTTTACTTACTAATAATTGCTCTGCTAATTCTCTAATCGAAGAAATATAATTGGATATTTCTTTACACCAAATGTGACAGCCACAATGCAACCAATGGACCAAAATCCCATAGAGATAAGAAAATTAATTTACAGAAGTAAAGTTCTTGCTCATATAATAGCTGAGGGTGGTGAAATGAATACTGTTTCGAAATGCCATTCAATTTGCAATGCAATAATTCTTTGAATCAAGCTTGGGATGAGTTACCACAAAATGTACTAAAGAATTCTTGGTTCAAATTGTTAAATGGGGACTCGGCGACGATGACTTCCTCTTAGCACAATTACCAAAATTGTTTCAAAGAAATTGAAGCAAACAATTCCATTGGTGTAGACGAAATCGAAGAATGGTATGTAGATGTTAGAAAGATACTTGGAGATGAACTCAATGATGATAAAATTTCAGATAGCAGCGACGACGTAGTTATGGTCGACATACCAATAATTCTTCTATCCAAATCATAAAAATCCCAGGAAAAATGGTGTACAATTTTTAACCAAAAAGGACGGTAAGCCATCAAGCTCCATCGCAAAATTTCCTTTTAACTTTGCAACAGCTTGCAGTATTTCAAAATCTGTTATGAACTTTACGCGAAAAATATCTGTCATCAATACTGCATCAACGATATTGTCAGTGTTAGTTAAATGATTAATAATTAATGAACTAAAACTGGTACAATAAGAAATTGATTTGCTCCAAATACTAAAATAAATATCGTTATCAAATAAACTATATAGCACATAAACAACATAAATAATTATGTAAGATAGATAATAGCAGATGTAACTTATATTTATGTAATTTATAATGTAAATCAAGGTTACTAACATATCTGACTACTGCCTATTTTCTTTTCCTAACTACACAAAAAAAAACGTATTAAGTGACTTATTAGTAGCATCATGTTACCTTCTTTAGGTACTCCAATAAAAGTATAATCAGTTCCAACAATAGGGTACCTCGGATCTCCAGGCAGCTTCTCCATGAGGTAGTAAACATCTCTTCTCCATTTGTAATAGGAGAATAGGTACCATAACACAACAATCACTGCAATAGCCGCTACGTAATGCCACATTTTGATATCTTAAATTATCTCCCCGTCGTGTAAACACTTATTAGTACTGCTCTTAAAACTGTAGGTACATACATAAATATATGGGAGACCGTGTTGTCCCTTTTGATAAAGCATATCTATGTATGTACATACTTATATTTATGATACGAAACGTTGAGTAATAATGTCAAAGTCTACCTCAACTAAAATCGCATAGTAATCAAGATCATTGTCACCGTATATCATATCAGCGGTATTGTGTACAGTTAGTTAATGATTAAATGCGATTCGCCCGGAAGAGTGCACATCGTTGGGGAAGCTAAATAACTACACCGGGAAATAGAGAATCATCATCATTTACTAAATATATTTATTAAATATTGCAATATTAACCTAAACTGATAAGAATAATATTATCGATTAATTACACTTAACTCCTTAACCTTTATATAATCTCTAGTGTAACAACAATTGATGCAATCAAGATAATCTAAACTACAACCGTCTCTCTAGTTTTACAAGAACCCCATTCGCTGGTCTCAATATTAATTCAATATGAATTAGTATGTCCTCCATCTTCTTCACAGCCGTTATTTTGTATCTATTAATTATAGAAGCCAAAATAGTTTTCTCCTCGTACAAAGCGAACTTTTGCCCTGGAAGCCACCAATTTTTAATTTCGAAATTCCTACGTCTAAATAATTTCACCAACATACCTACGCAATTCCTAGGTCCAGCACTGAACGGGATATAAGCATACGGGTGCCTATTTACAGAATTCTCCGGCAGAAACCTATCAGGATCAAATTTCTCTGGATCAGGATATATTTCAGGATCCCTATGCACGAGGTAGATCCAAACATATGTACGTATCAGTCCCTGCTGGAATTCTATATTCACCGATATGGATGTCTTCTTTCGTTTCTCTGATAACGAAAGGGACGCTCGGATATAATCTTAACGCTTCTTTAATAACACGTTCTAAATATTTCAATTCGTGTAACTCGGATATAGAAGTGGGGGTTGATTTATCGCATATAACGGCGCGGATCTCCTCGAAAACTCTGTCCTAAAACGATATAAATTAAAGCTCCGTCTAAGATTTGTTTATGCTTGATAACCTGAATATCTGGATGATTTCCTAACAGTAATAGAATCCAAGAAATGCTAGCCGCAGTAGTATCGTGGCCCTTAAATAAATATGGTTGATTATCGAAATGTAACCGTTATATATTGTTTAATTAATTACTTCAAACATGAAGGTGTCAACTTCCTGTCTTATCTCGCTATCATTAAGAAGTTTACCATCTTCAGATGCCTCTATTAATAAATCTAAAAATGATAAACGCCTTTTGATACCAAACAAATCTTCACCATCATTATGTTTAGAAGATCCGCTTTGTTGTTCTTGCTTAAGAAGAGCTTTACGATCAGAAATTACTTTTTTAGAAAAATCATGCAATATCTTCAAATCTTTTTTAACGGTACGTCCAGTAGGTGTGAGATTGAAGATGAATGTGGGCTGATAAGGATGTAGAGCCTTCCAGACAATTAATTGGATAAATCTTAAATTAAAGTTTATAAATTATATAAATTGGGTGTTGTCTTGAAATGAAAAACTTACTCATAAACGGCTTTGACATATTCATTATCCTCATTTAACATTGCACCTACATTAACTCCCATGGCACTCTCTACAAATGCAATATTTTATTCTTAAATTTTTAGATCACCAACAGAAATACCGCAAATAATATCTACAGCACAATGCGTTATATCCGAATAAATATTATGCATTTTCCCATCTGTTTTTTTGTCCAAGATATCTAAAAGTATCCCAGTTTTTTCAACGAAAACATTCATATAATTTTCCAAGATTTTAAAATGAAACGTTGGCGTAATTAATTTCCTGTGTTGAACCCATCTCTGACCTATCCAGAACATTTATTTTATAAAAAATATTTTTAATAGAAATAATAGTAATTTATTACCACCACTCGTTAGTAAACCTTGACCTAACCAGCAATGCAAATCGTTGTAGTGTCGTCCTTTGGTGATATGATTAGAAGAACTCATAATAATCTTTTAAAACAATAATTTAATTTTTATTTAATAATACCTAACACTAAATACTAACTTCGATGTGCTCAGGTTTCATGAGATGAATTTCCGGTATCGATCCATTCCAACTACGAAATAAAGGTGCAAATTTTTTCAGTTTTCCAATGAAAACTTTAATCAAATCTACAAAATTATCAACTATACTTCAAGAATTATAGTAAACACCATAATAAAATTTTACCATTTCTAGATACACCGATGAAGATATATTGTGTTCCGTGCACGGGGTAAAATTAAAAAATCCAGATTATAATGTGAAAAAATTTATTCCTCAAAATTTATTGTAAAAACACATCACAAACACATATCACACATAATTACATTCATTTCGGCACAACAAACATGAAAGTCAAGCTGAAATTACGAAAATCAATTTTAAAAAATAGCAAGCAGTACATTTGGAAGTTCTGTGTGGTAGGCCTGGGAAAAAACAGAAAAACAATAGGGAGGAGAGAGTTGTTTACGAAGTTTTTGACGACTGACAGACAAAACAAGTCACAAGTCACAAAAAGAGATTTTAACAAGAAATACAACATTTTTAAAAGCAAGTGAAAGTTTTATAAGTGCCCATTAGACCTTGAAGATCAAAATTAAACTAGTGAACGTGAAGAAAACCCGGGAAAAGAGAAACTGGATCGAAAACGGCAGGGAGGAGTTTGTAACGCACATAGGAGGACATTGGATAAGGAAACACACACACACACACACACACACACATTCAATTACATTGGGAAATTACAGGTAAGGGTTGAGGGTGGTTTAGTTAGATAAACATTGTAAAATTTTTTTTATCATATTATAATCTGGTTCTTTTTAAACTGTTTATATATTTTTTATTTCGTGTCATTAGTGACACACACAACAATATATTATACATTATACCGTTTTTCTTACTATATATGTACATATATACCATTAGCAGATCATGAAATCATATCTGTACTAATTCAAACGCATTGCACGATTGCATTTTTCTATCTTCATCTTTTTTTACTTTCTTATATTCTATGAGAACTAACCTGCACAATTATTATATGCAATAGAACAAACAGTCATTGTGTTTGTGATTGATAATATGATTAACTAAATTTATAATGATCGATTCATTGTTACAACCTTTTCTAAACCCTAAAACCTATTTTTAAATTAAAATTCCACCGTCTGTTATATTTTTTAAACGCAAAATCACTTCTGGCCTTTTTTGCAAAAATCTGTGGTATCTACAGAACCCCAAAACATTCTATCTACAAAATGACACCCAGAAAATAGATTTTTAATTTTTACCTATGATCTACACCTATCGTATACATATTTTCAAAGATTTTATTTAAAAATCTCTTCTTCAGCTGCTGGTCTTTAATGTTAAGAATAATTCTTTACGTAACCATCTATCCTATACCTACTGTTCCAAACAGGTACCTGGCACAATGATCGAATATTTCCGGTAGTGCCATCTTCTTAGAATGCGCTTTTATTTATTTATTTTTTGCTTTGTTTTATTTTATTTATTATTTGTTTATACCGGATGCGCGTTTTTCGTGCGCAAGCATGGGGAAATCGGCTATTATAAGAGATAGGATATTTGGTTAAATTAGGGCAAATTTTTGCATTTGGAAGAGAGAAAATATGCTGCCGAAAAACTTTAGAGATTTTTGAGAAAAAGTGACATTTTGAACTTTCGATTTTACGTCGTATGTACAAGGTGGCCAGGTAAGCATGCAAAGTGCTGTATCTCGTAAACTATTCGTCCGAGAGACTTTCGGAAAAAAAATCTAGTACTAAAGTGGGCAAAAGAAGACCGTGGAAAATATTGTCAGATTTCCAAGATGGCCGCCAGAGGTTGTAACCGTCATTTTAAATTTTTAAAGTGATTTTTCACTGAAATCCACATAGTAAATGTTACTAAAAATATGTGCTTTTTAAAGCTAAGCTTTACTTAAGCAATTTTTGTTTAACACTTTTTGACATATCTATTAAAATAAAGTGGTGGGGGGTAATTTGATGTTTTTTTTAATAAACAGCTGTAACTCCTAAACGACTGCACGGATTTAAACAAACTTGATCTAGTTGGAAAAAGCATTTATGGTTCCATCAAACCCATTTTACCTATGATTTGTCTAATTCTTGGTGACGCCGCTAGAGCGCGCTTTTTGATATAATAACAGAGAATTGCAAAATTCTCTAAAAAAATCAAATGCAATAATATGACTTTTTTTCCATAAAAATCTAGTGAAATGATACCTAAATGGGTTAGTGAAAACGGTATCTCGATATCTTATTCGTAGCTTGAAATATCGAAGAAAAAAATTAGTTGTCTCATCATTTAAAAAAAAA